>JARJHM010000523.1:0-227500 GCA_033356055.1 Carex pumila | reverse complement strand
CCTCTGGCACGATGCCAAGTCAGGACTCAGCAGCTACACATGATATAGTAGCTATCAGTGCAATGAAGCACATCAAAATGCCCTAATTGCACCGTTCTGGTAAACTGGCTAATACAGACCAAAACAGGGACCAAATTGTAAAATGGACCTCACCACTGGATAGAGAATTTAAAAATACACAAAATTGACATTAATTTCATGTTATTTGGATTTTCCTACAGAAAGATAGATCTCCAAAGTTCATCTCTTAAAAAAAAAAAAAAAAAAAATTAGAACCGTAAATATTATTTACGGTTTGAATTCTTAATTCGAACCGTATATATTATTTTCGGTTTGGGTAAAAATAAAATTTTGTCTTAACTTTGGTTATTTATAATAAAATAATTTATTTTTTGGGTAAAATTAAAAATGTCGGCTCAAATCTAGTTCCCGTGATTCGACAGTTCGACTCAATTTCTATATATACTAAGGGCCTGTTCGACCGAATCACTGTTCACGTGGAAAAAAAAACAATTCAGTTCAACTGAATTTATTTTTTCCCACGGGAACAGTGTTTTTCAGTTCAATTCCTGTATCTGTGTCCATTTCCATTTGTCGGCCGAACAGGTCCTAAAAGTTAGCTAGCTAGGTTTAATTATGCGATTGTGAACTGTCTGTCTATTTTGAGGTAATTAGAAATAAGTTTTATTTTATTTGCTTTGCACTTACTCATGCTTCATAAAGGCCATGCTATCTTTCGAGATTTTTTGAAAGTGATGCTTAACCTTTTTTTTTTTTTGAAATGCTACTGATAATTTTAAATTATACCGTTCAAATTGAAATAATAAAAATTTCTTTTTCTTTTTAAATAATAATATTTGTTCCGTGACATATATATGTTGACTTGACAGATTTTTTAGTTGGCAACAAGTTCTTTTTTTTTAAATTAAGTTACTCAATTTATAATAAAATTAATTGTCCCGTCCGCCAATTTCTCATTTTTTGTTCATTTTATAATAAAATTAATTGAAACGTCCCATCGACCTTAATTTCATAAAATGGAATTGCATGCTTTTGAGAAATCCATAATATATATATATATATAGCAGTAGGCCGGGGAGCTGCTCATTCAGCAACTTTTAAGAATTCCTGGTACAAGAACTAGAATATATATATATATATATATATATATATAGGGTTTAGAGATACAAACGATAAGGAAGGGCAATTCCATTTTAAGTAATTCAGAAGAAATTGAGCTTGTAGCATATTTTTAAGTTCATCGAATAGTAGTATCGATCATATTCAGATTTAACACTAGTTGACATGGAATTAATTAATTAACAACAAAATATGAATATAATTAATACCTTTTCCACTTTATATTTTGCCACATTTAATTTTCTAAGAGCATCAAAATATATATATAGTCCTCTAGAAATCAATACTGTAAATTAATAGCACCTGTCAGCATAGTTGATCCAGTTCGGTACTGTCCTTGTACCAGTACCAGTTCGTTTGGAAAGTTAATTAATTTGGTCTTCTCAAATGATCACCAGCTAGCGCGCGGTTGGAATTTGGATGCTAAAATAAAATGAAACATTTGGCATTGTTAGATTAATCAGGAATATGCATGCATGCTAGCTTGCTGATCCACAGGGACGGACAGGGTAAGGCTATCTTTGCCTTTGCCTTTGCCAACATATATATATATATATTATATACATATGTCTTAAAACATGCATGTATATATGCATTTCATTGGTTGTACTTATAAATTAATTAAGCAATGGAAAAGGCGTCACAGCTTAATTAATTAATTCTAATTTTCAGAATCCCTATATAGCTACGTCTACGTGCGTAGCACACATTAATTAATTAAATTAAATTAAAATTTTGTTTGTTAATTAATTAAGTATGCGGCCGGATACTATTGCATGTTTTCTTCTTTTAATTATATTAATTCCCTCAACTTATATTAAGGTACCCATGTCGATCGATCAACCACTTTAATTTTTAATCTAGTCTAATGTTTCTTTAAGAAGTATTAAATTAATTAAATTTCAAGAATAAACAATTAATATATATATATATATATATATATATATATATATAAATATATAAATCTATAAAAAGTAGTAGCGGAGGGCATATATGTCAAATTAAAGGATCGTTGAGTAACTACCAGTTACTGTTCTGTTTTACTAATTAAGCAGATCTAGTCATATAAATCATATATAGCAAGAATTAAGAGTAATAATTAATACTAAATCATAATTAATGTGAAGGTTTGTTAATATTCTTACATCTAGCTAGCTAGCTAGCTACTAATGAACATTGGTTGATTGGACAGCTAGCTAGATCTGCTAAAGCATACATATATAAGATGCGGCATTTAAATTTTCCCAGCATCTGAAAATTAAAGAGATTTTTATTACACCAGAATAATTAATTAGTACAAAATTTATCTAAAAAAAATAAAAAATAAAAAATCAAACAAATTAATTAAGACAATCACCCTTGTGGCTGTCCAAGATACAGCAAGAGTACGTTCCCCTCTTCACAATCAGTAACTACTTAATTAAAGAGTATGCATGCAAAACTCCTCTTCTTGACAAAATAAACTTAATTAATTAACATATATAAATTAGAAAACAATGAAATCACTCAAATACACAGAATTAAAGAGGACAAAATAAAATAACATAAATTAAAAAGAACTTGTTTCTCTAAATTAATTAAGGCAGGATTACATGCATGCACCAACCAACTCAAGCTGTGAGACTGCCATTTTCTACTGTGATTCTATTTACATGCGATCGAGCTCCTATATATATATATATATATATATATATATATATATATATATATATATTCATTTAATTTCATTTAATTTAATTAGTGGCGGGCCGTGGGGCTCCTCAATCCCGTCTCGACCTTCTCTGTGTAAGAAAATTTCTTTGGTGCTGCAACAACATGAGGCTGCTTCTTGATGAAACTGTGATCTTTAAAATTATTATGTGCATCCTTGGTTTTGATTTCGAGTTCATCAGGTTGCCACCCCATGAAGTCCCACAGAGTCATGGAAGTAGGCGCACCTTTTAATTTCTCCAACTCTACCCTTGGGTCTAGTTTTACTGCCCCACTAGTTGTATTATCTGAATTGTTCTTCCTATTCGAGTCCTTCAGAGATGGATTTCTGGCAATGTTATCTGCGTGTAGTACATCTTCAATTCGTGACATCACACTGAAGGCTAGAGTTTCTAGAACTCGAGCATAGCTCTCAAGTATAGCATATCCAACATCCTAATTAAAACAATAAATTAACACATGCACATGCACATGCACATGCACATGCACATTAATTAGTTTAATTACAACTTAATTTACATGCATTGATCGATGCATGCATCCTAGCTAATTAATTATTAGTTTACCTTGTTATATTGTATCTTGCTAATATCAAGGTGTGACTGGGGTGCACCAGGGTATTGGCGCTTGAGGAGATGGAGAATGGTCTCAGCTCTCTCCTCGAATTGCTCCCTTTTCTCCAAGCTCACAATCGATCCCATGGACCCCCAAGAGGATCTCATGTCCTTATTTGTCATTTTCCTCTTCCAAATTATGCATGATGCTTCGATCCTGTTCTTTAGGTCGACTACCTTATGTTCAGTCGATAGGTCCAATAACTCCAGGAACTTAATTGGCTCAAAGTACTCCTCAGTTATGTTCTTATATATTGCATCCCCAAGACTCACTCTTCCATTCTACATGCATGGATTAATTTAATTTCTTGTCAAAAATTAACTCAGGAGAGCAGATCTAGGAGAGGAGACGAGACGAGACGAGACGAGACGAGATATATGGTACGTACCTTAGGGAGTGCTTCCATGTAGGCCTCCGGGATCTCCATCTCTGCAAGAACCATTGCATTTATAGCCATAGCAGCTTTTAGCACTTGGTTCACTGATTCTCTTTGGTACTCAAGCCATTTTCTAGATACAATGGAAAGCCCGCTCGGCGGTACTTTAACCGTTGGCATCCACCATTTATCATCTTTCCTAGCTTCCATCCCTTTGACAGAGTCGTTGCCAGATGCATACCAGAACTCCTGCTGGTCCTTGAAATTTTCAAGGTAACTCTGCAAGAATATACAAACAAATTAAATTATTCCCAGAGTGAGAAAAATTAGCCTAGCCTGTCTACAAGTACAAGTGAGATTCCAAATTTAAATTGTGATTTTCTCTTACCAGTAGCATTGCATCAAGCTTACGCAATGCGGGGATGTTCATGTGGAGATCTCTCCTCTGCTGAGTAGACATAACCTAAAATAGACAAAATAGAAAGGATATATATATATATATATATATATATATATATATTGTGGTTATTAAAATGTATCAAAAACTGACTTTATATTATGTAAAAGAAATTAAAGGACCAACAAGAAATTTGATCTTAATTACCTCCATGCTTTGGCCATCTTTCACTTGTTCAGTTGGAACAAATTCAACTATGTGATCGGTTACAGCTAGAAGCCAATCAACTTCTTTTCTCCACCTCGCCCTTTTCTCTGGGGGGAGTGGCTCGAGTTTGCGGTGCTCACCAAACACAGAAGCTGAACAATGAAGACAAAACCATTGTATTTATGGGTTGTTGCAAATGATTCGAATTTGGAAATTAAGATATGAAACACCAATAGCTTACCTGAAAGATTTGTGATAGCATTAGACAGAGCAAGGGCAGAGGAGACACCTTTACCGGAACCCGACATGTCTTCTCCAAGAAGCAGTTTCGCAAACTTCTCTTTCATTAGCTGTAAGTCTGAATTGACAAAAACAAATTAACATCGTTTAAAACTTCACGTACATAATTCAATAACTTGAAGACATTGAAGCCAAGTACAAATTAAGAAAACCATTATCTACTAGATTAAATATAATGTTGGCCTGGTTTAACAAATTGGATATCATTTTGACTATATGAATTTCTGATGTTTTTTTATTATTGAAATTACCCAATGGTGCTCCATCTTGTTGGCTTGCATTGGAGACAAACCGAGACCTCGGGGCTCTTTCAGACTTGTTAATCGACCAACTTGAGTTGCCAGAACCATCATATTGTGGTCCCGGGGACTGACGACCCTCCATTTCATACATCTCAAATTCACTGGATGATGAGGACCTGTCAAAGCTTCTAACCCTTCTAATAAACCTCTCAAGGCTATTTCCACGACCGAATCGAACCATCAAACATATAATCTTTTAAAAGATGTAGTGCTGAAATTGGGTGCAACCCAAATCATTCCTTTCTAATTAGGGATTGATTTACAATCCAGAATTGGGAATTTACAAGTATGGAAGGTTAGAGGCCAAAGGTTGGGAGAGAGAGAGAAGCTTTTACAATGTATTTCTTTCAATGCAAAGAAAGTGGTTCTGTTAGTTGGTTTGGTGTAAAGAGGCAAGAGATCAAACAGACAAAGGGCAAGGAATTGGGTGTGGGGGGGGGGGGGGGGGGGGGGGGGGGGGGGGAGGATGTCTGTGCTTTGTTATTATTAATTTGTTTAAAGAGTTGAAACGTGGTTGCATGAAAGGAGATGGTGGATGGCAAGTAGATTAAAATTATATATAAAGGAAACAACTGTTGAGCCATTAAAAAAGATGGGATTTTAAAATTAAAATTAAATAAATATATGGTGTTAATAATAAGGAAACCTTAAATGGAGGCACAATTTTAAACCTTAAACGATATCCAATTAGGAGGCACAATTTTTAACCTTAAATGGTTTGGTTTGGTTTTGGTAATTTCCAAACTTCAAATGAATGACTAGTGATTAATATCATAACTAACTAGCAAATTAAACTGTGCTGGCCCTCAATTATATATGCAACTTAAACTCAAAATCAGATACTAGCTGCATATATAAACTCCAAATTAAAACCCTCAGCATAACTCAATTAATTTTGCAGCAACTATATATATATAAATGCGAGTGAGTCTATGGTACTATGCATATCACGGGTTGTTACCGTGCTACAGTTCTATATTCGAGTTTTCAAATCCTAACGGTCGATCCAAACCGTTCATCTTGTTCTCCATATTAATATGTATTTGGAGATCAAATTTTACATTTTTTGAAATTTTTTTACTATTTTTTTAGATTTATTGAAAATCACTGTTTTTGAATGGTCCAGAATTTTCAGATCAAGTGATTTTCTAAATATCTAAAAAAATAGTAAAAAAATTTCAAAAAAATGTAAAATTTGATCTCCAAACACATATTAATATGGATAACAAGATGAACGGTTTGGATCGACCATTAAGATTTGAAAACTCAAATATAGAACTGTAGCACAGTAACCACCCGTGATATGCATAGTACCGTAGACTCACTCTATAAATGCTGTTAGCAACAGTGTCTCAAGTTGAGTAGGTGTTTTTGTAGGCCAAATCAACTTGGGTTGTATTTAAGAAATAAAGGGGCCTTTTGTCATTCATTTGATTTTGCAATGGAACCCAAAAAAACTTGAATTAGGATTGATAGGCATTAATTAATTGTCGAAGAAGCAAAAGAAGCACAAATAAAGTTGGTTTGTTTATTTCTTATTGTTTACAGTTGGTGTTTTATTATATGGGCCCGGTCCAGTCGAGTCCAGCCCAGATTAGAATTAGTGTTAGAATTAGCCCAGATTAGACAACACACACCACATCAATTGGGCTCCACCTCCAGTCGAATACCAATACCAATACCAATACCAATACCAATACCTCCAGTGGAATAGATTTGATTTGATTTGATAATGAAATAATGAATTAATGAGCCTCCCCAGTCCCCAGTGGCCCAGTCCCACTCCGAGTGCGTATCCTCTGAGATATCTCAACTTTTGCGGGACCGACGTGTCCGGTGCCTATTCGGGAGTGATGTAGGGGGTCAGTATTATGTGTGCTTTGAGATTCGTGCAGAACGTATTTAAACAGTTGGGATTTTCGATAAAGTCACGCAAAGCTTGAGATATCTCAGAGGATACGAATTCGTCCCACTCCCACCCGCATTTTCTTTCCTTCGTCTCTTGATCTCTTCTCCCTTCTTCTTATATATATATATAGTTATATTATCTGTAGTCAACCTCTGACTCATGGGACCCACCCATTCCCAAAAAATCATTAAAATCATTTTGGTTTTGTTTGTTTGTGTTGGATAAATGTGGGTGGGCTCCTTTGTCAGTAACCCACTTCCACTTCCAATAAAGATGAGCATCGCATCGATCGCATGAGGGCATTTGAGTCTTCCCTTTCGACTCACATCACTGATCAGAGTCTTCCACTTCCACTTTCTTCCTTACTGCACCTGCACCTGCACCTGCACGTACTAGAGAAAGCGTCTTTTCAACTTTCCTTAATTTAATCTCCTTTCCTCTCCCCCCCTCTCCTCTCTCTCTCTCGATCGATCGCCTTTCAATTCCTTCTAAAACCTTATTTACCTACCTCTCTCTCTCTCTCTCTCTCTCTCTAAAGTAAAGGCCTTGATGAAGATGAAGCTACTCAACAACAAGTAAAAGTAAAAGTAAGAATCAATTCAATTCAATTCAATTCAATTCAATTTCAATTTCAATTTCAATGGGGGACTTGGACTTGGACTTGGACTTGGACTTACAAGCAGCTGCAGGCTCTAGCAGCAGCTTAAATCCTCCTGCAGCTGCAACTGAAGCTGAAGCTGACTCCGATCTGAATGAATATTGCAACCACCAGCAGCACCTCTTCCCCTTCCCCTTCCCAGCCTCCTATCCCTCTGCCGGCCAGCACTCTGACTCAGCAACAGCAACAGCAACAGCAACAGCAACAGCAACAGCAACAGCAACAGCAACAACAGCTGCAGCATACTTCTCATGGCCCACCTCCACTTTATTACCTCTTGCAGCCGAGGGCCGTGCAAATTATTTTGGTAATTTACAAAAAGGGGTTTTGCCTGGCAATTTGGGCCGCCTTCCCAAAGGTCAACAAGCCACTACTTTGTTGGATTTGATGACAATACGTGCATTTCATAGTAAAATCTTGAGGCGATTTAGTCTTGGTACGGCTGTTGGTTTTCGAATCAGGAAAGGCAAACTAACAGATATACCTGCCATTCTAGTATTTGTTGCTCGCAAGGTAAATAAGAAGTGGCTTATTCCAGGCCAATGTTTGCCAGCAGCACTTGAAGGACCAGGAGGGGTATGGTGTGATGTTGATGTCGTTGAATTCTCTTATTACGGTGCACCAGCACCAACACCAAAAGAACAGTTGTATGATGAGCTTGTAGATGGACTACGTGGAACAGATCCATGCATAGGATCTGGATCACAGGTTGCTAGTCTTGAGATTTATGGCACTTTGGGAGCTATTGTTAGGAGTCAGACTGGTAACAGACAAGTTGGCTTCCTCACAAACCGACACGTGGCAGTTGACCTCGATTACCCCAATCAAAAGATGTTTCACCCATTACCACCCAACCTGGGGCCTGGAGTTTATCTTGGGGCTGTAGAGAGAGCCACCTCCTTCATCACCGATGATGTCTGGTATGGCATTTATGCTGGAACAAATCCAGGTATTCCAATTTTCATATACTTACTTTCCTTGTTCATCACTAGTATAATAACTAACTAACTAACTAACTAACTATGAGAACCAAACAGAAACTTTTGTCCGTGCTGATGGTGCCTTCATCCCCTTCTCTGATGACATCGACATATCCCACATAACCACATTAGTCAAAGGTGTCGGACAAATTGGAAGTGTCAAAAAAATTGACCTCCAGTCCCCCATAGCTTCTCTCATTGGGAGACAAGTATTGAAGGTTGGCCGCAGCTCAGGCCTGACAAGTGGGACAGTCATGTCATATGCCCTAGAGTACAATGATGAGAAAGGCATATGCTTTTTCACTGATTTCTTGGTCGTTGGAGAGAATCAGCAGACTTTTGATTTAGAAGGGGATAGTGGCAGCTTAATTCTTCTCAAAGGAGGGGAAGATCAGATGCCTCAGCCAATTGGTAATTGCCAATTGCCAATTGCTATTCATTCATTTCATCTTAAGATACAACTTACAACTTCTCTTTACAACAATACTCTTTCTATAATTAACAGGTATTATCTGGGGCGGTACAGCAAATAGGGGAAGGTTGAAATTGAAAAATAGTCAGGGACCTGAGAATTGGACAAGTGGAGTCGATTTGGGCCGCCTTCTTGACTTGTTGGAGCTTGATCTTATTACAACCAATCAAGAATTGCAGAGTAAGGCTTTTTCTTACTTTTTCTTGCTTTTTGTCTAATTTGGTATCTATTAGAACGATTTTTCCTCACTTAAGGTGAAAATTTGTTATATGTTGACATGTCATTTGGTTTCTGTTCTCTAATTTGAAAATATATCTCAGATGCACTGGAGGAGCAAAGAATGGCTATGGTATCAGCAGTGAACTCAGGTGTAATCCAATCCCCTCAACCCGCTTCAAATTCTGCACCTGACACGACCCAGATAAGTCAACCTGAATTTCAGGTGGAGACTGTCAAAACCATGAATAACAATGTAGAAGAGCATCAATTTATCCCCAACCTAAATGAGATTACTACAAGTATTGATATCAATAATAGTAACGGCAATAATAATAGTAATAATGGAAACAATAGTGACCCACCATATAATAATGACGAAGATTTGTGCATGTCACTGCATTTGGGAGATCGGAACCCAAAAAGAGTGCGACTGAACCCAGAACCCGAACCGGACTCCGACTCTGGTCTCAATTTAAACCCAGATCCCAACCCAGACACGGATTTGCAATAGTGAAAGAATTAAGAGGTAACTTATTTAAGTTAAGATGCATGTGAGTTATATATTAGGATACGAATCTGCTGCTATTCTAAGAAGAATAGCAGCACCCTGCTATTCTAAGAAGAATAGCAGCACCCTGCTGTCCACTTTTCTCTCTATCTCTCTCTCTTCAAAAGAGGAGAGAGAGAGAGAGAGGAGAGAGATAAGAGAGGATAACATGGGTTTTGGATAGCAGCAGATTTTGTTCCCATATATTATGAGTTGTTTCATGCAAATGCAAAATCTAGTATGTAAAATGTAACAGGTTGCATGCTGACTTAATTGTATGTAGGTTATGCTTGTGGTATATGGAATCAATTTACTTTTTATGAACTATTCATATTCTAAATCACCATGCCTGTGTCCTTTACTGCAGCTTCTTTGTTTTCATTCCACTATCTTGAATTTTCTTTTCTTTTCTTTTTTCCTAAATCGCACTACTATCAGTTATTGAGGTAAGTATATTGAAATAAGTAATATGTAGTAGTATAGGGAAAAAAAAAAAATAAGAGAGGAAAACAAACTTGATGTTCTCCAGTTTGGTGACTAATTAAATAGATTACAAAATTACAAAAATTGTACCAACAACTTAAATAAGAAAGGGAAAAAGAATGCCCTAAAGAAATAATAAGTTTAGTTCAACAATGAAATTTGTATAGATCCCTAGCTAGAAAACTGTGAAGAAGAATATGGTACGTTCTTGGTATAATTTTAGAGAAGACTGAAGTGGCAACCGTCATAACCTGCACCACAAAAAGAAAAGTAAAATGTGTGAGAAAAGAAGAGGAGAACCTAAATGCAAAGTGATGATGCAATTGTAAGGAAAACTTAATTGATTACTTGGATCTTTAGTGATGAGCATAGCTGTATTGCCAAAATCACATGTGCCACCAGCTGCCTTAGTCTTCTGCCAGTAGCTGTTGAAAGCATAAGAAGCATGTGCTATCAATGTATCTGGCTCGTAGCACGCCCCCTTTGGTTCAATAGACACACAATCAGCACCGGACCCACATGCATAATCCATCGCCTCTTTCATTATCGGGTCAGGTACACTTGGTTTCGCAACACACCAAAGCCCCTGTGCACTTGTAGGGGTTGGTGGGGCAAAAGGTGGTGGAAATACTACAGGAGGAAGAAAACCACTTGGTGTTGGTGGACCAGGACTAGGAGGGGTTATGATTTCTGGTGGGGCCCCCGGTACGGCTGTTGGTGGATTTCCTGGGCTTGTTTCTGGCGGGTTTGGTATAACTTCAGGTGGACTTGGATTTGGATTCACTGCTGGGGGGTTTGGGGTGATTTCTGGTGGGCTTGGTGCGCCTTCTGGTGGACTCGGATTTAAGCCGGGTGGATTTGGAGTGATTTCTGGCGGGCTTGGTGCGCCTTCTGGTGGACTCGGATTTAAGCCGGGCGGGTTTGGAGTGACTTCTGGCGGGCTTGGTGCGCCTTCTGGTGGACTCGGATTTAAGCCAGGCGGGTTTGGAGTGACTTCTGGTGGGCTTGGTGCGCCTTCTGGTGGACTCGGATTTAAGCCGGGCGGGTTTGGAGTGACTTCTGGCGGGCTTGGTGCGCCTTCTGGTGGACTCGGATTTAAGCCGGGCGGGTTTGGAGTGACTTCTGGCGGGCTTGGTGCGCCTTCTGGTGGACTCGGATTTAAGCCGGGCGGGTTTGGAGTGACTTCTGGCGGGCTTGGTACGCCTTCTGGTGGACTTGGATTTAAGCCGGGCGGGTTTGGAGTGACTTCTGGCGGGCTTGGTGCGCCTTCTGGTGGACTCGGATTTAAGCCGGGAGGGTTTGGAGTGACTTCTGGCGGGCTTGGTGCGCCTTCTGGTGGACTCGGATTTAAGCCAGGAGGGTTTGGAGTGACTTCTGGCGGGCTTGGTGCGCCTTCTGGTGGACTCGGATTTAAGCCGGGCGGGTTTGGAATGACTTCTGGCGGGCTTGGTGCACCTTCTGGTGGACTTGGGTAGATGATCGGTGGATTTGGAGTGACTTCAGGCGGGCTTGGTGCAGCTTCTGGAGGATTCGGATTTGGGTTAGGGGTGATTTCCGGCGGGCTTGGAGCAATTTCTGGAGGGTTTGGAATGACAATTGGTGGATTGGGATTCACAGTTGGTGGGTTAGGGAATACTTCTGGTGGGCTCGGAACAATAATTGGCGGATTTGGGTTTATTTCAGGGGGGTTGGGGTTTACAATTGGAGGTGGGGAGAAGATAGGTGGGGTCGACGTAACTGGGGGATAAAGGCAAAAGGGTGGGGAGAAGGTGGTAAGACTAGGAGAGGATGTGGGGCCCAGAATGTCAGTAAATGGAGGTAGAAAATAAGGTGAGCCGATGGAGTAGGGATCAGAGGGGGAAGATAACTCATCATCGAGTAAATGCAGTGCTTTGGGTTTTAGATAATTGGGAGTGTATTTGATCAGT
Source organism: Carex pumila (assembly GCA_033356055.1). Classification (NCBI taxonomy): domain Eukaryota; kingdom Viridiplantae; phylum Streptophyta; class Magnoliopsida; order Poales; family Cyperaceae; genus Carex; species Carex pumila. The sequence goes on along the minus strand of JARJHM010000523.1, from coordinate 215,257 downwards.
GTGAGTTTCTTGACTTGTCTCAGTTCTCTTGCATCTGTTTGACAACAACTAATGTGGCATTAATTTGTTAGGAGAAATGAAAGGGAATATACTTATACTTGCCTTGCAAAGTAAACAAAGTAAAATGCTAGTTTCATGACTCAAAAAGTATATATATACATACATGTTTACTGAACCACACGAAAGAAAATGGAGAATGGTTAAATTAGTTGAGAAGAAGAAAGAAAATGAAATTGTAGCTAGGACTAACCACATTGGAAGAAGATTGCAAGGGATATAGAGAGAAGATGCAACAATCCAAGATACAAGTTGGTACTTTGGGCCATCAAATATGTTTATTTCCTTTGATTCTCCTTTTGGTCTCTTTGGCACTTGTATATGTTACCATACATAAGAGGAGAAAGAAGTTAGTGTTGATGAACAATGAATGCTACAGCTATGGTTATAGTTCTAGTTCTAGTTATATATAGTGGTGGGTGGTAGAGAAATAAAGTGCAAAAGGAGTGTGAGATACTTGGAAAAAAAGGAGCTCAGTGCTGCCTGGTACTCTGAAAGAAAGAAGGGAACAGAAAAAAGGTTGCATTGAGTTAAGAATTAAAAAGCTAGCTCTGGTTAATTATCGAATAATTCATATTCTTTTAATTATGCTACTTTTATACGTACCAAGCAAAGTCACATTCTTGTTTTTTTTTTTTTTGGTGAGTAGTGAGTGTGTAGGGAAATGGATACTGAATGAAGTGGAAAGAATGATGAATGAAAGAGAGCTTATTAGATGTGAGAGAGGTGGTTGTAGCTTTTGGAAAGGTAGTTAATTAGGCCCAATTGAAAGTAATTAGGGAGCGGAGGGCTAAATATAAAGTATAAAATATATATATATATATATATATATATATATATATATATATATATATAAATGTAGAACAGATTCTGTTCGTCTAATTTAGTTTTGGGATATGTGCTTGCTTGGTGCTAGAGAAATAGTAAAGCCTTTTTTTTTGTTTTTTGGCTTGCTTCTCTTTCACTCTAAATTTGATTTGGTTTGATTTGATATTTGTCTGTGAGGATTAAATCATGCATGCCATATGCGTTGGTACTTTGCACTTATATATCACTTCAGAGGTCAGCTGGGTAAAACATAACAAGCATCCCCTAATTCGCCATGTTTAATGATAGATAATCTGTTCATTATTTGTTGTTGAATTTGAAGACTGAAGAGTTTCAATCCAAATTTATTCATTCATTCAAGATTTTGTTCATTATTCCTTGATGCATGTCTGTTAATTCCTCGTATATTATCTTAATATTATTAGCTTTTCTTTTATAAAGTGCAAGACATGGATTTAGTGCTTCCACATACATCATTTTAGTTTTAATAAAAAAAGTACCATGTAAAACATCAATCAACCAAATCATAACAACAACAACAAAAACAATAACAACCCTTTCTTCAATCACAGCTAGTCATCTAAAAGAGGAGACTGCCTTCCCTTCCCTTCCCTTCCCTTTGTTTAGTTCCCTAGCCCCATCTCAATCTTAGTTCATACATTATGACAAATAAAATTGGAAAATTTTCTTAATAACTACTAGTTTCCAACCAAAATCTCTCAAATTGTCAATCACAATTCATAATAGCAGACTCAAATAACATCCTTTCCTTTCTCACTCACCCACAACTCACAAGTCACAACAACATACCCCAATTAATCGTCACAAGTTTCTAGAGAGCCATTCGACCCGCAAGCCTACTTTCCGATATGCGCCTGTCTATTGCCGCGTCAATGGAGTTCATCTGTTTTCCCAATATTTTTTTTGTACACAAATAAAATGATAACTATATCAGATTATGACATACTATATTACTAACAATACTAAAAAATAACTTTCTATCTAAATTCTATAAATCTAAACTAGTTTAGGGAAATCTAAAAGCTTCATTGGCCCAAAGGAAAGCTGACCTGTAGCAAAATTTGGCCGCAGTTCCACCGACCAATTATACAAGGCATGAAATATGCCGGAGCACAAATTGTACTAGGAGGATAAGTTAAATATATACAGAATGGAAATGGAATTCAATTGTTAAAATAAAACACATACAGGTTCTGCTTTGTCCCATGAGGAGCTCCCCCCCAGTTCATTCGTAACATATATGCATCAGTTTTTAAAGCACATATAATAAATCTTAACCAAGTGCTAATGATTTTCCAACAGTATTTTTTCAACAATTTGTAATTTCTCATATAAACAGGTATTTTTTTAAATGCATGACCTCAGAGATTTGATAATCTACTCAATTGATATTGGAACCTGGTAAGTTTCTTCTTTACCGCCTTTCCGCCACCACCTCAACTACATTCTTTTTGAAAGTAGATGTGCACATTTAGTGCATATTAGTCATGGAGGATTCTTGGAAAAAGCGCACTATTCTCAAAAAGGGCATAAATTTGATCCGACATATGGTACCAAATTTTACTAGCTACACAGAATGACTCAATAATAAAAGGAAGAAAAAAAAAACTATTAAAGTGATTTGTAAGTACATAAATCACAGAGACTGGAGCATATGAAAGAGAGAGCACAAGAGTAAAATGACTTACCTGGCTAGTTTCATCATGCACCTGATATTTAACCAGGGACATTCTTCTCTCCTCCTACAACCAAACCAACAGATAAAACAATTATCAATACTATTTGATTACAAAACCATATTGACATTCAGAATATTTCTGAAGTAAAAGAGAAAAGATAGAAAGAAGATGTCAAGAAAGAAAGGATAAGCACCATTGACATGGCTTCGTCATCCCAGACCAAGTACACCTCACTAGCACCGGGTTGACCAGCTGGAGTAGGAGCTTTGTTAGCTATCTCTGGCGGGGGCATGGTTGATGTTCCCCCTGTATCTGGGCCTGAAGCATAAGTCCGCATACCAGTATAGGAGCCACCTAAAATGTCAAAACATATTATCAAGCAAAAAAATTAAAGAACAGAACAGAACAGAAGGAACAGTACACAAGAGAGAGAATACCTTGATTACCAGCAGCAGGAGTATTTGCATTGACAGGGCCAGCGGAAGAGCCATTATTAGTAGTAGGAGGAGGAGGAGGTGGAGGAGCAGAAGCAACAGTAGTTGTAGCAATAGGGAAAAGTGGCTGTGAAACATTGACAGGTGGTGGAGGCATGGGGGGCGTAACCTGGAAAGCTGGGTGGAGACCCACCATAGAAGCAGCAGCAGTAGTAGTAGGTGGGATGATGTTCTGAATGGGGAAGAGTGGTTGCGTGAGAGTTGAGGAAGCTGGTTGGACTGGAATGGAAAGAGGTTGCTGTTGATGAAACCAAGGTTGCTGTGGGCCACGTGGTAACATCTGCCACATGGGAGGAGGCCGCACTGCGAATGCCGGATTAAAACTACTGCAAACATTAAAGTCATCTATGATTATCATAAGAAGTGAATTTATTATTACATTCAATTATTTATAACCAAATTAAACGAGAGAGAGAGAGAATTGCATTACATTGGAGGACGGACAACAGCACCATAAGTTGGAGGCAATCCCATAGCAGTAGCAGTACTCAATGGATTGTGATTGTGTGTGAATGTTAAAGGGGCCTCTACTTTTGTCATCTTGGCAGAAGGGTCTTCCTCGGATTCCCCATAATGAGCAGCTAAAATTTGAGGAGGAACACCTTGCATACCAAATATCTCAATCTCTGTTGATTCTCTTTCAGGTTTAGCATTGGGAACTTTGGTTACAGATTCTTTGTGGACTTGCAAGACATGGATGGTCATGCCAGAGGCGGTGGAGAGTTTCTTGTGACAGACGTGACACTTGAAGTGCTTGGCCTTCTGATGCTGAACCAAAATCTTCTCGTCGTCGAATTCCCTGTCACAATAGTAGCAAAACACCTTCTCCACCGCTCTCTTCTTCTTCTTACCCATTTATGCAATGCTCTCTCTCTCTCTATCGTCGATTCGTCGCTCGGATTTAGGGTTTCTTTCTTTCGCCTTCTTACGCCGAAGGGGATTGATTGATTCAATAACAGAGAGAGAGAGGGAGAGAGAGATCCAGGAAAGCGCAGCCGAGAGGGAGGGTTCCGTCGGGGATGGAAGAGAAAAAGAGAAGCAATAGGTAATGGCAGTTTTTGCAAAAGCCGCCTCAGAAAATTTGTTTTTTACAATTTGTTTGGGATGGGACGGAGGTCGGACTGTCGGAGGGTTTGTTTGACAGTGAATTGATTATGATTGATTAGCTGTGGAGAGCGGCAACAGGTTGCACCGTGAGGTGGATGGATCACGTCTAATACAGAGAAGGGTTTCAATTACATTTTTTTTTTGGTGACACTCTATTTTCAAATAATCAATTCAATCCCTTCAACATGATAAATATGTTACAAAGTGCTTGCAAATCAAATTTTATCATTTTATTAAGATGGATACAAAAATTCAATAGTGTCAATATAGCGATTTTATTAAATATTTAATAAATAATAAAAAAAATCCAAAAAATATAAAATTTGATCTGTCCTTCATATATCCATCATGTTGAAAATATTTGTATCAACTATTTGAACTTTGAAAACTTTAAAAATTAATATTGTAATTCGGTGTCACCAAAAAAAGTATAATTGGATCCCTATACAAACCTATCAATTGCCAGATGATGAAAAAGTGGTTTTCAAGTGAGTAAAGTAAACTCAAATAAATAATGATAATGTTTACCCTATACAAACCTATCATTGAGTAAGTAATTGAGGGATAAGTATTCATTCTTCTGCTCTGCATTCATATTCATTATTTTATTATTGGAATGGAATTATGAATAACGATAGATAATTCTTTCCAAATTTATATGGAGAAACAAATTTGCATCCTACCAAGCTACCACCCTCAATCTCAATTCATACTTGATGTTGTGTTGACAACTTGTGATGATGGGATTGGGATAGCATTTCTTTCTTTCCCCCTCAACGCTCACACAATTCATATCTTTCTTTCCAATTTACATCCTTGAGGGACCTCAACTCAACCAACAAACAAATGACATCACATATTCTCATAACTAACCTATTTAACAAAACTGTTTATAACAAGAGACCAAACACAAAAAATGATTTTTTTGTGTGTATACAACAACAACTATTGTTCTGCAAAAGTAGACAAAAAAGATTGTTTAAATTCTAAAATCTAGGAGAGCTAGCTGTTGCTTGAAGCAGCACCTTGGCCTAATGGCCTTGCATGAGAAGAGTTCGCTTTTGTCTGAGGTACACTACAGGTCCACTCACCATTAACAATCCAACCATCATCACCTGTAAATCAATCAATCATGTAACAACAAATTTATATTTATTCATCAAACACTTACACCTTGCCCCTTGGCAACCCTTTTCCAAGTAGAACAACTAAATCATAGACAATATCAGAAAATGCTAAACAAAAGCAAAATACCTCAAATCCAATAACAGACAGCTTCTCTTCACCATCAACTGGTACGCAACTCCTGTAAGTGATATACTGCTTCATAACCATACCAGCATCTGATGATTCTTCATCCAGTAACTTTCTCCATTTAAAATTGCTTATTATTGTGCCAACCAGCAGCTTAGAGTTTAAAAACTCAGAAGCCAACCTTCTCCGGTTTTTGTTTTGTTGAACCTCCTCCTTCTCCTTCTCCTTCTCCTTCTCCTTCTCCTTCTCCTCCTGTACGCATTTTAGAGGTAGGTGGTATCCAGTCTCACTACACCGGTACTTGTCATCATTCTACAAGTTGAAACATTCATTCTCCAATGTTACTTATGACGGTAAAAATAAGCACTTAATATTACTTTGGTACCAGTCTGCCAGATTCTGAATTGCATGAACATTCATTTCATTCCATGGCACAAGTATTAAACTGATTGACACAATCCGAGCAGGAATCAAAATCCCATGAAAATTTTAATCTAATCAACTTCAACATGAATACAAGACAAGGACCAGAAGGAGAATATGAAACCTTCTCAGAGTACTGGCAAGGAATACAAGGACCAGAAGGAGAGCAACGAAAGGATGTGTTCCCTTGCGCCTCAACGAACGCCAGCAAGGATCTCCCTCTACCGCCTGCCGCGACGGCGATCGCCGGAGATACTGACAAGTAGAGCGCTGATAGAAGCAAAGAGATAATCCATAGGAGTCTTCTCATAACGCCAGCACAGCAGAGCAAGGAACAAGGATCAAGGATATCTCTCTCTCTCTCTCTCTCTCTCTCTCTCTCTCGTTCTAGAGAAATGGAATGGTTGATTCTTCTCAAGTTCGTCCTTATCTTTTAATGAAATTACTACTTAGTAATAAGTCAAACTATTCCCTTTTCCTCTTTCGTCCCTACACTTGAACATTAATATTATTAGCGGTCCACAAGACCACAAAGGGTATTTTCATAAAACAAAAAATAGTAGTTCTGTAATCTGTTTGGTAGTGCGTTGATAATAAAAGTGGAGGAAGAGGACGGTTTACCAATTTTCAACATTGCATTGCACGTTTTCTCTCAAAAATTCAGAGCCTGCCCTGCCCTGCCCTCATCTCTCCCACTCCATCGGAACGCCTTTCTTTCTTTCTTTCTTTCTCACAATAATAATGCTCTTTCAAATCCGACTAGACTCGACTAGACTAGACGAGACTAGGCTTCGTTCTCTAATTTAATTCTTCTTTGTCCATCTACAATACAATCGATTCTACGGTTTAGGTTAACATCACATCTATCTCACTATTATTTTTACAAGTTTAAATTGCCAAATATTTTAAATTAATTTCTCACCTTTTCTGCAGAATCCATTCTCTTAAGCCCAGTAATTGGAGTTGGAGTAGTGCCAGTGGTTATCAGCATCACACAAAATCATTTTCTGGGCCATGCCGGTAATGTCAATCATTTTCTTTCTTTGCTCATACGCTTCATTAACATTGCCACAGTTTGCAAATAAATATCATTCTTTATTTCATTAACTACTATCAAGTGAAACCCTCAGTTTGGTTGTATCTTATTTGCAAATTGCCCTAGTTCTTATAAGTGCAGATCATACCACACAAGCTTTTATTTGCAATTAGCACCCAATTTCTTTAGATATTTGTTAATTACACCTATCATTGATCAATGTATTTTCTTAAAAATAAATGTTGGCTTCTATTTGCAAATAAGACGAATACCAGACTGGACTTGCTAAAACTTTTCCTCTCTCTCCCTCTCCCTCTCCCTCTCCTTTCTCTAGATGAACAATGGAAAAACCACATATACAGTTGATGAGGCGCTCGTGTCAATGGGTTTTGGCAAATTCCAATTTTTTGTGCTTTCCTATTCTGGCATGGCCAAGATCTCTGAGGCAATGGAGATGATGCTTCTTTCATTTGTGGGCTCATCTGTACAGTCTGAGTGGGGTCTCTCTGCTCATGAAGAAAGCCTCATAACAAGTGCTGTTTTTATTGGTATGCTTGTCGGGTCATACTCTTGGGGACTTGTATCCGATAATTACGGAAGAAGGTAGGTTACTTTCTGCAAAACTTCTCTAAATTTGCTAAATAATATCTTATTCGGCTTATTAATGATTTAAAGTAACCCATCATGATGCAAAGTACAAATTAATACCCAATTAGCATTTGTGTTAAGGGAGCCTGAACTCTTTGATTAAGCAATTTTTTTTGTATGTTCCGTTTATCTTTTATTGTAAAATGGAGGTAAGTTTGGATAAACATTTAGATTGGAATATATGTGTAAAGTTTAGAAATTGATCAAGGCCCGTTCAACAAAACTCAACATGTAGCCGTAGTTACTTTCTTCTACCAAAGTAAGAGCCTTTTTTTTTTCCTTTTATAATGATTCTACAATGGGGATTAGGTTCAGGATTAATTGGACTATGTTGAGGCTTAATTGCACTAAAATTAGGTTGATTAATGCTTAAGTTGGGTTGAAATATGTTTTTCCAGGGTTGGGTTCAACTTCACTGCTCTAGTCACTGGTGGAGCGGGTCTTTTGAGTGCATTTGCGCCAAACTATTTATCACTGATTGTATTTAGATTTATGGTGGGTGTGGGACTGGGAGGTGGGCCTGTTCTTGGATCTTGGTTTCTGGAGTTCATACCTGCACCAAATCGGGGCACTTGGATGGTTGTTTTTTCTGGATTTTGGGCGGTTGGTACTATTTTGGAGGCTTCTCTTGCTTGGGTATGTAATTTTTCAAGTTCGTCCATGAACTGTTTTTATTGTTCAATTAGGCCCCCTTATATTTATTCATCTTTGCTCTCCTTCTCAGCTGGTGATGCCTGGGTTTGGTTGGAGATGGTTACTGGCCTTGTCGTCTCTGCCATCTTTTGCTCTCCTTTTATTCTTTCCAATAACACTTGAGTCGCCACGATACCTGTGCGTGAAAGGAAGAACAAATGATGCAACTCAGGTGCTCACAACCATGGCACGGGTAAATCAAGTAAGTCTACCTCCTGGGAAACTAGTTACTGGGACTGGGACCCACAATTACAAGGCTGATGATTATGAAGAAGAAGAACAAGAGCTTGACGAGCTGTTACCTGTTATTGTTCCCTCAGAACCTATTACAGATGGGAACAAGATCGGGGGATTGAACGCAATTTTGAAGCTTTTGGGGCCAAATTTGGTACGACAGACTATTCTACTTTGGACTGTGTTCCTTGCACAGGCATTTCTATATTATGGACTTGTTTTGTTGACGTCTGAATTGAGCAGTGGAAATAGGGATTGCGGATTTGAGGAGAGGGAAGAAAAGGTACATCATGCGAGTGATGCAAATCTCTACAAAAGTGTGTTCATCACTAGCATTGGAGGTACATAGTAGGTACCATTTCTATTTTGAAATCTACAAAGAAAATAATTATATTGATTTGATTGTTTATTAAATGTGGTATGAATATGATTGTCAGAACTCCCAGGGCTGATTGTATCAGCGGCCATTGTGGACAAGATAGGAAGAAAGCTTTCAATGTCTTCAATGCTTTTCCTTGGCTGTATATTCATCGCCCCACTTTTGTTTACTCAGACTCAGACTCAGACTCAGAGCAATGCTCTCATTACCGCTTGTCTTTTTGCTGCACGTATCTGCATCTCTGCTAGCTTCACCATCTTGCACATCTATGCACCAGAGGTCAGTTATTACACCCCCCACCCCCCCCCCCCCCCCTCTCTCTCTCTCTCTCTCTCTGATCTCAGCAACTAAACTTGCTATGTGTCTTTTATGTTTAGATATATCCGACAGCTGTACGGGCTACTGGTGTTGGCTTTGCAAGTTCAGTTGCAAGATTTGGTGGCATTTTATGCCCCCTCGTGGCCGTAACAATGGTTCATTCTTGCCATCAGACCCTTGCTATTTTCATATTTCAACTTGTCATGTTTTTATCAGGCGTCGCTATATTTTTCTTTCCCTTTGATACAAGCGGTCGCAAATTGAGTGATCATGTTTATGCTTAGTTTAGCTTTTCTTTATTAGATTTTTCCCTTGTTGTCATTTGATTTTTAATTCATTTATTACGACTGTCTGAATATTACCAGTTGCCATAAAAGAGTATTTCTTACAATAAAAGAAGAAATGCATCAATGAAATGTTCTCTTTTTTTTTAAGAACTATATAACTGCATGCATGTATACAATATGTGATGTTTTTTTTTTTTTTTTTTTTGATAAAAGTGGAAATATTCCACCAGTTTCATTGCGAAACTACAAAGTTCATACAAAAATAGTGCAAAGCACCGAATATAGACCCAACTAGTGGAACCTCAACCACTAGGAACTACCATCCACAAAACACAAAACATAAGAACATAAAAGGCCCTAAGATACAAAAGTAACATAAGAGCAAAAATCACAAAAAATCCACTAAATGTCTCTAATAGCACTAGTATCACTAATATCACTCAGAAGGGACGATCCTTCGAAACCAAGAGAAGGGTCCACGTCTGAATCCAATCGAGGATTGGATCTGTCCTGTGAGTCCGGGTCTGGTAGAACTATCATAGTACTTAGCTGAGGCAGAGAAGAGACATCAAAAGGCAAGATTAGTGATAACTTGAAATAAGAATTATCAAAACGCGCTTTACACCAATATGATGTCATAGCAATAATAGAAGATGCCACATAACTAATAGATGGTACTTGGGTATTTTGGAAACAAATTTTATTTCTAGTTAACCAAACAATCCACAAAGTAGTTGCCCTAATCAATTCAACCAACAATGCATCCTTTAATGGTATCCAATACTCAAAATTCCATAGATCAGATACATGTGTGCAATTATAAACAAAATTATTATGATTACCAATCCAAGACCACAAAGTAGAAATAAAAGGACAAGTAACAAATAGATGATCGACAATATGTGATGTCATATTATGCATAAAAAGATTATTTTAAAAGGGTTGTTGCCTCATGTAAACGGAAATCATTTCCGAATAGAAAGAAACAGAGACAGAGAGTTCTCCTCTCTAAGCCGTGAGCACCGCCCCTCTTTTGAAAGCTCTCTCTGGCTTTTTGCTCTCTTGTAACAATCTATCGTATACATTTGGAAATCTCGTAGATTAGTGTGTAAAATTGTAAGAGAAATTGTTATTGGCTTGATTATTTTCTTGTATTTGTAAAGACTCCTCCTTGATATAGTGAAGTTGCATCATGTGTACTTATGATTTTCTTTTCAAAAGAATCTTTACGTAAAATCTTGTCTCTTTTATTTTCTTGTGCTTAATTGTTTGTTTGTATTAACTTTTTGATTGATTTTATATTTTTCTATTTAGTTGGATATTAGTGTATGCCCGCAAGATATTTGACAAAATCACTCCTTGAGTGCTTCCGTGTTTGAACCCCAACACCTCAGAAGAAAATTGCTGTTTAATGTCAGCTGTCTGTAATTAAGATGACGATGAATGAGAAAAAAGAAAAGGTAACTAAAGAAAACCAACGTAGCTTAACAATTTAAGAAGTGATAGTGGCACTTTTTATAAAAGTTGCACAGGAGAATGAAAATTAAAAATAAATTCCGTTGCCGGGACTCGAACCCGGGTCTCTCGGGTGAGAGCCGAGTATCCTAACCAGCTAGACTACAACGGATTTTTGTTCTTTTGTTTATTCTAATTATTATCATGCGGAGTTTTAGTTCAATGGTCAGATAGCTAGATATGCACTTCCCACAATATTTACAAGGCATCAAATGTTACGCAAATTTTGCTACATAAATTCAAATAGAAATTGTCATACACAATCTTTTGAGCATTAATTATGATGATGATGTTAGTGGTAGTAGTAGTAGTATTATTATTATTATTATTAGTTTAAAGGATGACTCCAATAATTATTGATAGGGAATGAAAATTTTTAGTGTAAGCTAAAGAGTACTTAGCTACCTCATAACTTAAAAATTTTTAATTATTGAAATTTACTTTGTCCGGAAGTTTTTATATATCCAGTCCCTCTTCTAAAATATCACATGTATTCTTGTAGCTAAGTGATAAAACCTTCTCATTGTGATTGGAGAGACTTAGTTTCAAATCTCACCCACAACATTATATAATGTTGTTTTCTCCTCTATGCTCTATCTAAACTTTTTAGTTCCACCTCTGAACAGAGAGAGCGGGTAGAGTTAGTATATAAGTTTATGTGAATTGGAGAGAACGAAGAGAGGAGAGAGAGGCGCTCAAAAAATGGGTTTCGGATTGAATCAGATATTCGTTGCGTTTATTAATCTTCAAAATTATCCGTTTTCAAATTTAGATTTTTTTTTCTTGTTATTACAAAAATATCGGAATTCGAATCCAGAAAATTATCCGTCATGTTTATCCGTATTCGAATCATAAGCTGATGCATAACAGATTCATACCGTTTTTTTTTATTATTATTGAATCAGATATGCATTACGTTTATGCATCTTCAAATTATCCGTTTTTGAATTTAGATTTTTTTTTTTTCTTATTATTACAAAAATATCAGAATTCAGATCCAAAAAATCATGTGCTATGTTTATCCGTATTCGGATCATAAGTTAATGCATAATAGATTCGGACAGATATTATGGGGATCCGTTTACACCCCTAAAATTCATTGGACCTCACCTAATTAGCTTGCATAAGATAATTAAATATCGGATAGAAACAATTAATTAATTGTTCCAATTAAAATCATGATTAATTAATTGGTCTCAAATTGCAATTAAATGCATAAATATCTTATATATATATATATATATATATAGGTTTTGGCTAATATGCTATGGGTAGCTAAGAGGCCTCCGTGCTACGGCTCGGATTTCGAGTTTTCAAAATCCTAACGGTCGATCCAAACTGTTCATCTTGTTCTCCATATTAATATGTGCTTGGAGACCAAATTTTACATTTTTTCTGAATTTTTTTACTATTTATTAAGCCACTTTGAAAACCCCTGATCCAACGGTGACTTAACCCAACAGTAAAACCAGAAACTACCGTTGGATCAGCGGTTTTCAAAGTGGCTTAATAAATAGTAAAAAAATTCAGAAAATGTAAAATTTGGTCTCCAAGCACATATTAATATGGAGAACAAGATGAACAGTTCGGATCGACCGTTAAGATTTTGAAAACTCGAAATCCGAGCCGTAGCATGGAGGCCTCTTAGCTACCCATAGCACCGTAGCCACGTCCATTGACACAATATGAAATGGAAAGGATCTTTGATATATCATTAATAAGATAGCATATATATATATATATAAATAAATATACAGTGAGTTGAGAGTTCCATAATAATTGTTTTAATTTTGAAAGTATGCGTGTGTGTTGACTGCTGCAGTGCGGCAGTGGCTCCAAATTAGAGAAGAAATAGATGAATATTTGTTTGATAATTACATAAGCAATCGATATAATAATATACATAAAATAAGAAGGTTGGAGCTAAGAAATGAGGTGTGCAAATTAAAAGTCATAAGGCCACATTTGATGAAGGAAAGAGGTCAAACAAGTAATGTATGTATGTATGTATGTATGTATGTATGTGGACAATCAATATTCATTTGTTTTGCATTTGATTTTCTGATTTTCGTCTCCAGTGTGGCAGACGAGGTCTAGTATAGTATACATATTTTGGTGAAGCGGGTAACAAAGCTATATTTACCTGAGTCTGGAGAAAAGAAGATAGTAATATGCAACAGCAGATCCCATTTCCATCCAGGCCTCCAGCACTGCATAGATTTTGTTATTTTAATTTCTTTCTAATTGGAGAGAGTCCTCTCTCTCTCTCTCTCTCTCTCTCTCTTCTCTCTTGCTCTCAGATCAAGATCAGAAGAGACTTAATCGAGCGAGATCCAGTTCGCCGCTGCAATTATCAATCAATCAATCAATCAATCAATCTTGCTCACTCCAACAATTAATTCAAAAAAATTGTATAGAGAGAGAGAGAGAGAGAGAGAGGGGGGGGACTTACTATCTGAGTTCTGAAGATTAATTGTGCGCCAAGCCTTATCCATTTTTGATCCCTCCTCTCCCCTCCCGTCCGACTTCAAAATAGATAGATCTGGATCGATCATGTCAACCGATCGAATCTCCACCGATCAAATCGGTACTCACTCCTCCTCCTTCAATTTCAATTTCAATTTCAATTTCTCTTTTCCGACATTGTAAATTCCTCAGATCCACCTTCTTGCCATCATCAATTGTCTTCTTCCAAATTATAATTGGTTGGTACTGAATCCTTACAATTCAGTGCTCGCTCTTCAATAGATCCATACTTCAATTGCTTCTCAGCTAGATTATCTAAGATCTGCTTTCTCATGAATCAATCGTATTTCAATCATTTTTTTTCCTTTTCTAATATTCAGGTTCAATGGAATCTCTCCAACCTGCAGATACTGAACAGAAACCTACAAACTCAGATGCTTCTAAAGATCAGGTTCCTTGTTAACATCTTAATTTCACAATTTACTCAATGCTACAATGCTTTTTTTTGCTACTCCCACTCACAGTATACAAATTTCTGGTAACCTACCCGTTTTGCGCAGAAACTGTCTAGTTGACCATTCATTTCACTCATATACCTGTTTGTTAGCATAAGCCTCACCTGTCAATTGTGCAATAAACACCAATCAGCCAAGTCAAAATTCATGCTGCTGGTTTAATTTTCTTATAAACAAGTGAGGTGTTATCGTATATTTGCTCTAAATTTGTCTGTCTCTGTTCTTTATTTTACCAGTCAATTAGAAACAAAGATGAGAAGGTGATAGCGCCTCCTAGTGTTTCACTGAATTCAGCTGGTCCCAATAGACCGGTGCAGATCCAAGTCAGCACCCCAGTTGGCAGTGGTGCAGATCGTAGTTTTGCGTATACACCTAACTTGTATTCCCCACAAGCCCAAGCATTCATCTATGGGGGTCAGTCTTTGCATTTCTAGATCAATACTTTCAGATTTATTTGCTTTTGGGAACATGGCATATGAAAATGTCACTTTTTAATTAAACTTTTTGTTATTTTTTCTAGGATATGAGAATACAAGTAATGAATGGGAAGACTACGCTCATTATGTCAATTTTGATGGCATGGATGTTAGTGCAGCTGTGAGTTAAAATATAGATTTTCTTTTTGTCTCTAGTTCCTTTCTTGTTTTTGTTTTTTAAAATCTACATTCTTGTTGCATGGGAAGTATAAATATATATATGTCCAATTAGCACATTTGAGAATTTGTTAGAAGAGAAAAGTGTTTTCTCTAGCTCAAAGATATACTCATTTTTAAAAAAGGAGTTGTCATTATCTCATTGAAATAAAACACTTATTTGTTTTTTTTTTTTTTAAAAAAAAAAAAAAGATGTTATACAATGAAGATCCATCCATGATGTTCCATGCTGGGTATGGATATAATCCGCAAATTCCTTATGGACCGTATTCTCCAGCAGCGACGCCTCTGCCAACTGTGACAAGTGATGGACAATTCTACTCACCTCAACACTTTCCTTTCTCAGGCCCGGGCCCATACTACCAGCAGCAACCCAACCCGTACTCCCCCGGTCCAAATCATGTGATCTCGCAGATTGACCCAAACCCAATTGGGTCTGTTGATGCTACTGGCCAAGGCAGCCTCCTTTCTTCTGATATGTTATTTGGTAGAGGTAAGTACCCATTCCCAAGCAGCAAAAGTACTGGAATCTAATTTGTGTTGTTTTCCCCCCACTAATAGTTTCAATTATCTCAATATGGTTCATACTGACATTTTTTTCTTGGTGACTATTTTGGTCAGATTGGTCAAAGCAGCCAGACGGTAGCTCTATGACTATGTTGCCATCTCCTGTTGCTTCTCCTCAGCCGATACCGATGCACAGCTCTTTTGGTCAAACCAGTATACCCGGAATGGTACTCTATCTCTATCTCTATCTCCTCTCTTTGGCAATTTGGGGCTAATGAGATTTCTGTTTCTAATTTTTTTATTTTTTATTTTCTATCCTTGTTTATTTGTATTTTCTCAACTGAAGCCATCCATTCTGTCGAACATTTGTACTGTGTCTATAACAGCAAGGTCCATACAACTTTGACCCAGAAGGGTGAATGCTTTCTGGTATAAAATTTTAAAAATATCAGTGCAGTTATGATCTACTCCAATTGTCAATTGGTCCAAGTAACCTCCAACCATTTTGTAATTTTGCAGGTGACACAGACACACCAAAAGCCCTACTATGGCTTCGGTTTCTCCAACAATTCCTATGACCGTGGCTACACGCCAAGTATCCCGTACCACAACTTTGGTAATTATACCAATTATGGGGGTCCAATTGCAAATTCAACCCCTAACAGTAACAGGGGAAGTGGGCTCTTCTCCATGGACAAGAACCGAAGGAGAGGTGGTGGTCCTGGTGGCCCCAAAGGCAATGCGCTGATTTGCAGTTGCAACGGATCATCCCTTGACTTCCTAACTGAGCAAAACCGGGGCCCACGTGCCACCAGACCCAAGAAGCAAGAAGCTGAATCGGATGAAAAAGAAAGCAGCAGCAACAACAAAGAGAAGGTGGTGGTGGGGATTTTGAAGGGACCAAATGGAGAGACTTACAACAGCCCAGATTTCCCAACTGAGTATAAAGATGCAAAGTTTTTCATAATAAAGTCGTATAGTGAAGATAATGTGCACAAGAGCATTAAATACAGTGTTTGGGCTAGCACTGTTAATGGGAATAAGAAGCTTGACGCTGCTTATCGTGAAGCCAAGGGGAAGGAGGAGCCGTGCTTGGTTTTTCTCTTTTTCTCGGTCAGTAATACATACGTACATACATACATACATACTGATCATGTGAGTATTTTTTAATAACTAAGTATTATTAAATTGCTGATGACATGTGATGCATTCCAGGTGAATGCAAGCTCGCAGTTTTGCGGAGTGGCAGAGATGGTGGGCCCGGTGGATTTTGAGAAGAGTGTGAATTACTGGCAGCAAGACAAGTGGACAGGGCAGTTCCCTGTGAAGTGGCACTTTGTGAAAGATGTTCCTAACAACCTCTTCCGCCACATCATCCTTGAGAACAATGACAACAAACCTGTCACTAACAGCCGTGACACTCAAGAGGTAAGACTTATTTAATGTTTTGGTTGTTTGATAAGAAGAGGTGTTGCATAAATGCGGCTTGTAACAGTTATTATTATTATTTATAGGTGAAGTTAGAGCAGGGAATGGAGATGCTGAGTATATTTAAGAAGCATGAGGCAGAGAGTCACTTGCTTGAAGACTTTGAATATTATGAGAAGCGTGAGAAGCTTATGCAAGAGAACCGAGCACACCAGTTGCAACACCATGTGCCTCAGCAGCAGCAATTACAAATGGTAGGCACAGATGGGGAGTTGATTGCGAAGAGTTTTGCTCGTGCTGTGCGTGTTGAAGAGAATAATATTAAGAGTGCAGATGTTGACGACTCAGTCTCTACTGTGCTTTCTAAGCCTGAAGATTTGACTTAGCAGCACCTGCACCCAAATAGGATAGACATTTATTTCCTTTTATTTTTATTTTTATTTTTGGTGGGGCCGACCTCTCATGCTCATGCTCATGCTTTCTTCTTTCTTTTTTGATCTTTTTAGTTGTTGTATTTTTATCCTTTCTTTAATAGCTAGCCTTAAGGCTAGCTGTAGTTTTATGTTGAAAAGAAAAAGGAAAAAAAATAAGAAAAGCTTTGCTTATGTAAAAATGCAGCTGGATGCAGATCAATAAGTTGATCGTTATTTTGCTTTGTTCCCCTTGCAAATGTAGCCTGTATGTATGAGGCATTGAGGCTAGCTACTTTTGTCATGGTTGTACTTGATAATTTGCAAAAGAAAAACAATAGGAAGAATTTGTCATTGGGGCGAGCATGTTTGAAATAAAAATAATAACACTGTAATATATTGGAGCACCTCTCGGATGCTTCAATTGCTGCTCTCTTTTTTTTTTCTTCTTTTGTTATTCAGTATCCCTGCGACCCTCTCCTTGGTAGGTTTTCATTAGTAGTAGACTAGTTGTTAGTAGTAACAATGTATTTTACCCGCAGCGCACGTCTAAAATCAACCTTATCCAAACGATCCCAAATTCGAAGAGAATAATATTATAAAAAAATTGAGATAAATTAAATCTAATTTTATTTTATTTTATTTTATTTTTGTCATAGATTAAGGTACCCCGTTGGAGAATAAGGTTCCCCACTTCCCCTGCCTCAATCGCTTCCAACCGTTGGAGAATTGGCATCCCCCGCGTCAATCGCTTCTCTCCTCTCTTCTCTCTACCACTGGCTCTAACCGCAACCCCCCTAATTTTGGAAAATTCAACAATCCTCTGTAGATCTTTCTTCTTCCCATGGAGAGAGAAACCATCTTCTCCAAAATTTTAAAAAATTGCTTTTCTTTTTCATGCCACCACCCCATTCCCATCCCCATTCCCATTCCCATTCCCCATTTTTGGGTTTGGGTTTCTCAGAGATCTAGGATCAAGGGGGATCAGCTGCTACACCTTCTCTACCTACCATGGATCTCTCCCTACTACTCTCTCTCCTTCTGCTGCTCTCACCAGTAATTGCAAAAACTGATCAACCAGATGGTTTGTTATGCAATGCATGTTTCTTAATTAATTACATTAATTCTCTTCTTACCTTATTAATTTAATGCATGCATCTATGCAGTATCTGCACTGAATGTCATGTACAGTAGCATCACCAATCCTTCACAGTTGACTGGTTGGACCGCAAGTGGTGGCGACCCATGCAGCGATCAATGGAAAGGCATCTCTTGTGATGGTTCATCTGTTACTCAAATGTAATTCATTATCCATTATTCCTTTCTTAACATTACTCAAATCAAATGCATCTAATTAAATTAACACCAAATTAATTGTCATTCAATTTTTCTACCTAAATCAGAGATTTATCAGGACTTGGTCTCAATGGTCAGCTTGGCTACCAGCTCTCTAGTCTCACCTCAGTTACTAAATTGTGAGTACCACTTTAATTCATTTCTCATTTTCATCATTTTTCTATTTTATGTAAACAACTTTTAGTTCATTTCCTCCTCTTTCTCTTAGTACAGTGATGTCAGCAAGAATAACTTCAAAGGAGATATCCCTTATCAGCTTCCTCCAAATGTTGTTGACCTGTAAGTCCTCATCAAATTCTCCCTTAAATTAACTTTTTCTTCTTTCTTCAAATTAATCTTCAACTACAAATGCAGAAATCTTCAAAGGAACCAATTTACTGGTGGAGTCCCATACTCAATTTCACAGATGTCCGATCTCAAGTATTTGTAAGAACAATCTTTATCAAATTAGGCCTGCTCATCAGGAAATTACAAACAATACCTTTCCATTTTAACTTTCACAAAGAGCTTTACATTCATAAATTTAGAACTAGCTAGTACGGTTAAATATGAAGAAATGGCAAAATTAGCTGGTACATATAGACTACATTGGAAGATACATTGTGTTAATCTACTTTGGAAAGTTATCTTTGCACATAATGAAAAGAGAGTCTCTATAACTTTACAATTTTTTTTTAATTTTGGTAAACTGATGTTAACAACTTGGAATTTATTACTTTTATAGGAACCTTGCAAATAATCAGTTGAGTGGGCAATTGACTGATATGTTCACCAAAATTCCAAAGCTCTCAAGTTTGTAAGTGTATATTGTTTGAATATTAAAAAAGAAACTAAAAAGTTCTGTGCATATATTGTTAATTACACAAACATTTTACATATTCCAACCTTGAATAATATGAGTCGAAGGTTTGTAATGCTCACTGTAGGGATACTTGTTGTCAACCAGCACAGACATAGTTTTTCGTTGGAGATCCTTCCATGTTGTCATTCTAGTGACACAATTCATGAATAAATTCTGCTCCTACCCTTCAAAATAAAACTTGGCAACCTAATAAATAGTAAATACTCTCCCTTACAAAAATATTAATTCCATGTAAAATCAGGGATCTCTCATTCAACCGCTTCTCAGGTAATCTACCTCAAACCTTCAAGTATCTCACGAGCCTGAAGATTTTGTAAGTTTTTCCTTTCTTTGACTTGTGAATTTTTGTTATCATTCAAAAGCATTGCAGGCATTACTGCAAAACATGAGTTCTGTTTCCTTTGTTTTTAAAGGTTTTTCTTCTAATGAGTACATTGTACACAAGAGCCAACATAGTATATCTCTTCTATGAGTACCAGTGTTGTAAAAAACATCCATTTAGGCCGATTAGTCGTTGGCGGTGACCAAACCGTCATTGATTTTTCCGACTAATTGACTGATTATTCCCGATTAATCGCTTGGCAATACCCTGTCCGTCTGACGACCACATACCGTTATTTACAACACTGATGAGTACATTGGATGATGGAACATGCTTTAATTTTTTGAAAGGCTTTATGAAAAGCAGGGTCATATATAATAATAATCTACTAATATCTCTTTCGTAGGTATCTACAAAACAATCAATTCAGTGGTACCATCAATGTTCTCGGCAACCTACCTCTTAATGATCTGTAAGTTTGTTTCTAAAGTGCAATTCAGACTGCTAAAAGCGGGTTTCTGTTATTACATTTGACATTTTCAAACACCATTTAATAAACAACCCATAATTCTTTTTCCTTTTTCATTCAATATCTAGGAATTTGGAGAACAACCGGTTTACTGGATATATTCCGCAAAAGCTCAACAATGTGGATAGCATAGAGTAAGTCTGTTTTTATACTTTTATTTTTCAGAAATTTAGATGCATAGAAGTCATCCAAATCTATTTAGATGGAGCTGATAATACGTGCTAAAGAATGGCAATTGATCTGAATTGATGTGCATTTGAAAGGCTTGGAGGAAATCCATGGTCAACTGGTACAGCACCAGCTGGCATGGAGAAGGCGTCAAGCAGCAACCTTGGGTCAGGACGGTCGAGCAGTGGGTTCTCATCTAAAGTGAATGGGGTAGCAATTGCTCTGATAGTGATAGCTGTGCTGGCACTTGTGGTACTTTTGCTTTCCTTAATTAAGAAAAACAAGTCATCTTCCTCGTCGCATTATTTGGATGGGCGGTCTCATTACATGGATGACCAGCTCAGCAATAACCGCTCCTTCACCCCTCTTGTTGCTAATGATAAGAAAGTAATAGACATGAAACCATTGCAATCTTCATCTTCATTTGGCATTGGTATGATAAAGCCACCACCAATGGCAATGGACCCACATCGGTCGTCAACCGATGCGAGTGTCAGTGAGTTTGCGGTCAAGTACCACTCAAAAAGGAGCACTGAGCCAATCACAGCCATATCATATCCTCTCTCAGATCTACAGCTGGCCACTGTGAGTTTCAACTCGAGCAGGCTTGTTGGCCAAGGAACCATTGGCCGTGTCTTCAAGGCCAAATTCGAAGATGGAAGGGTATTCATTTCCTGTATTAATTTGTTTCTTTTCCTTCCTTTCTCTCTGGTGGTATCATATTCATTATATTCATCAATTGTACAGCTGTTGGCTGTGAAGAAAATTGACACGATAAACTTTGCACGAGGGAGTTCGTACGAGTTCATGGAGATAATAACAGATATGACAAAACTTCATCACCCAAACGTTTTACAGCTTGTGGGGTACTGTTCGGAACCGGGTTACCACCTGTTGGTGTATGAATTTCAGAGGAATGGATCCCTTCATGATTATTTACATCTTTCTGATGACTATAGCAAGCCTCTCACTTGGGACACTCGTGTACGCATTGCCCTTGGGACAGCTCGCGCTTTAGAGTAACTACTAATTTTACTTTACATTTATATTATTCTTCCATTGTTATGTGATGTTATGTTATGTTATTCCATTATTCTTATCTATCTCATATTTTATTAGATACCTCCATGAAGTGTGTTCACCATCAATAATGCACAAGAACATAAAATCATCCAATATCTTACTTGATTCAGAGCTTAATCCCCACCTGTCAGACTGTGGTATGGCAGTTTTCTACGAGGTATAATAAAATTCTATTTTGTCAGGATACAAGTGATTGCTTCTTAATTGTTGCAAGGCAATGCTTACTTATTGATGTGAATTAGGATACAAGTGAGAACCTAGGAGCAGGATATGGAGCGCCAGAAAGTGTGTACAGTATAAAAAGTGATGTTTACAGTTTTGGAGTTGTGATGCTTGAGCTCTTAACTGGCCGTAAACCGTATGATAAGTCAAGACCAGTTGAAGAACAGTTACTAGCCAAATGGGCAATTCCACATCTGCATGATATTGATGGATTGTCAGAGATGGCGGACCCCTCTCTACGTGGTCTCTACCCTCCCAAGTCTGTCTCTCGATTTGCTGATGTCATCGCTCTCTGTGTCCAGGTATAAACAACATGATGCTTAAATTTTCAACAAATGTCTGTTTTGCATATCCATCCATTCATTCATTATTCATACCCTTGTTTCTTCTCTAATGCAGACCGAACCAGAGTTTAGGCCAACTATGTCAGAGGTTGTGCAATCACTTGTTAAATGTGTGCAGAGAAGCAGTATTAGCAAAAGACTGGGTGGTGATTTGAGTACCTCTCGCCGTAGTGATGATTCTGATTGGTGATTTCATTCAAATTCAAATTGCTATAAAAAGAAAGAATCAAAATTTTTGTGTATGATGATCTGCATTTATTATTGTCAGCTTATCGTCAAATATGTAATTACTGGATGGATTAGATTTCCTGATACCAAATAGCAATCTTACACAAGATTTTATGAACATTAATTTATGTTGAAGATTGCATGGGAAGGAGGAGGTTTTAAACAAGAAAGAATATGTTTCTTTAAAGTTGCAGTCGATATAGATATGGGACTAGTAAAGTTAGCACTTATGATCACTAGCTATATATGATTCGTTACTTATGACTACATATCTCAGCTGGTACTTTACAAGCAAATTGTGGTTCGGTTCAAAAGTTCATATACATCAAAGAATGAATGGTACTTTTACCCTTTGTTGAGTATGGTAAAGAATATGGCAAAGAGAGACACAGCAGAGCAGAGCAGAGGAAGAACTAATTTACTAATTAATTTGATAAAATAGCCTCCTTTAGCTTATATTTGCTAGCAAAGAATATGTACACAACAAAATTGAAGCCAGAAAGAGCAGCCATCATCCAAAAGTAGTAATCCATGTGCCCTTCATTCAAATCATTTGGCAACCATCCAGGCATCATCCCACCCTTTGTACTCACAACTGCCACCATTGTTATAATAAACGAACTCAAATAATTACCCAGAGCAATGCATAACAAAGCAAATGCTGTACAAACATTCTTCATTGAATCCGGTGCTTGCCCGTGGAAGAACTCCAGTTGTGTTATCAGGCTAAAAAATTCTGACCCTGCCACAATGAAATACTGTGGCAACTGCCATGCGATATTTAGTGTGCTCCCACTCTCTCTAAATCTCTCCAACCGCACCATCTCCAAAACTGCAGCGGCTGACATTGCCACCACAATCAAGAATCGGCCAATGCCGATTCGTTGCAGCTGGGAAAGCAGTACACCGCCCATAGTTGGTACAACTATTTTGTTGTAGATAAATACCCAACACATGACACATATTACCTCAAAGGAGTAGAGAGATGCTGCAGGTACCGAAAAGGAGAGCACGGTGGTATCCATGGCCTTGCCTTGTTGAATGAAAGTAGTGTGCATCTGGGAGAAGGCGGATGAATGGAGAACTCCAGTGGCCCAAATCGGGACCAGTCGCAGTAGAATTTTGAATTCTTCAACTTGGGTTACAGTGCATAATGACCACGGGTTGTGTGGTCTGTTGGATTCAAGATCATTGTCTGAGATAATAGCTGCTTTATTTAAGAATCTGAGAGATTAATTAAGGGAAAAAAGGATGTTTTAGTGCTTTGAATTAGCATAGCGGATTTGGTATCGTGTCAGTTCCAGAAGCACAACTTTGTTTAGCCCTTTGTGTTTCCTTTTAGGTATCATACCATTATTGTTCCTTAATTACCAAGTCAGTTACCAGCATGTACTGGATGTATTTTTGCATGTACCAGAAACACACATCAGAAATTATGAAATACAAATAATGAATGCTACATACTAACATGCACCAAAAGAAATATATTACCTGAAATCGCTAGTTTGAGCAAGTTTCGTCTGAGAACCAACCTCGCCATTTGAACTTTTATAATCAACCTCATACAAAGTTGTACCATGGTTAGGTATATTGAGACAAATCTTTCTGAAAGAGGCAACCAAGACCTGACAAATGCTCTTCAAGGGGCTCCCAGTTGGTACCTTTCTCCTGTAAATTGAGGTACCAAGCAAGAACCAGGCCAAGGCGAAGCCAATGCAAAGAGTTGGTATAGCAAACCCTAGTGACCAACTAACATTCTCTTGTACCCATACCACAGCTGTCCCAGATGAGATGACCCCAAAAATGACACAAATATAGAACCAACTGAAAAACAACACTTTATTTTGTTGGTCATTGTCAGTGAACTGATCAGCACCAAATGGTAGAAGAGAAGATCTAACACCACCACAGCCCAATGCGATGAGAAATAAGCTGAGGTAAAATACAAGCTTGTAGTGAGTACTGACAGCCTCAGATGGTGTTACTATTGTGTTTGTGTCGCCAGGAGTTATTATGGGGATTAGAGATGAAAGGGTGGTGCCCACCATGCCCTGAATACACACACACACACACATATATATGAGGTTAATTAATTCTAAAATATATAAAGATTAGGAGGATCAGAGATGAGTTGGATTTAGTTTCATAAGAGGGAATTGCAGCACCTGAACCAGAATCTACCAATTGAAAATTTCAATATCAAAAAGAAAAAATGTTTTTTATTTAATAACCAACAAAAAGAAAAGAAAAGAAGGAAAGAAATGCAAGATACATACAAGGAAGTAGAGAATGAGAGAGATCAAGATAGTGAGGTAACTACCCCAGCAGGAGTCGGCTATAAGTGCCCCTACAAGCGGTACAAAATAGCTGGTACCATACCAGACTGAGACTTTGGCAGCACTTGATGCATTGCTGTCATGCAAAATGTTGCGTAAATATACAACTAGGTTTGTGGCTATACCATTGAAAGCCATGCTTTCCAAACATTCAACTCCTGTAAAAACATGTAGATATAACATCAACTTTTTTAGATGCATATATATACGCAACTCCGAAATGCAACAAATAGAAGTAAATAAATAAACCTACCAAGAATTGTTGCAGGTGCTCTCCAGTCAGAAGTAGCAACTGGCAAATCCTGCAGCTGTGATCCTTGACAGGGAACTGATATTTCTTCGTTGATATCATTTCCTTCTCTCTGTAAATTAAGTGTAATCAAGGTTAACACTTAACGGAACAGATAATAAAAAGCATCAATTAATAATTTAATACCAACTACACTGTTGCAATTAATATTGGATTCCGATTTCCAGTACTATATATATATATATATATATATTTCTGTCCAGTCCAAGTAGGATATATTTATTTTCAAGCAAACATTATAAGAAATTTGAGGTTGCATTCACAAATAAAGTCAAATTAACAAGGAACATGGAGATTTGTGGGAAAGGTTATAAAAATTCTTGAGAACGTACCTTGAAAAATAAGAATACAATTTCATATAATTATGACAAAAGGTAATTGGGAGTGATAAAAAAAAAGTTGTATTCCACCAATTTTGTCAAGTCTCAAAAAGTTGAAGAAATTAAAAAAAATTAAAAAAAAAAAAAACAGAAAATCAACGCCAAAAAAGTTGAAGAAATTCCTGAGATATTGAAGGGGGTGAATGCAGTTAAGATGTGCAGATAAATAAATTAAAAAAATATATATATATATATATAGTGACCTTGAGGTTGATCAAGAGAGGAAGGCTTTGGTCTCCTTGTTTCATCTTTTGTTCTCTCTTTCACTTTGTACGCTTGGATTCTCTATTTCTCTTAGAGGATGATTGTAAGAGAAGATAAAGAGTAAGAGAATGATCTAAATAAATAAATAAATAGGAAGAACAGGAAGGCAGGAATAATTAATTATAAAACGCAGTGTCGGTAGGTGGTAAGTAGGTGGCTGAGTCTGAGTAGCACACAAGGAAATGAATCACATGTAAGTACTTTCGTCGTCAATGTAGTCAGTCATACTTCATATTTTATAAGTTAGGAAGCAACCAATCCAAATCATCAACTTCACCTCTTTTTTTTCTCATTTGTGGTCCCCACGCTGATGTATCTATCCCGAAATTTTTATTAATTAGTACATATATTAAATAAATATCGAGATTACAGAATACTTTTTAATTTTTTTGAGATATAGGAAAAACCTCATAATCAATCACTGCCTCTAAACATTATAATTTATTACAGCCATAATTAGCGCTTAATTAATCACCATTCATTCTAACTAAACTACATAAAGAAAACAACCGAAAAAAAAAAATTATTAAGAATCAAAGTCAAGTTCTTAATTACTATTACATTTAAACTTGTAATATCAAACTGACAAATTAAAGTTATAAAGAATTATAACATCATTCATAAATATATCAAATGTCTTATTTTTTGACACACATCCTAAACAAAAAAAACAAAAACTTCACAAAAAATTTTAAATAAAAATATTAAGATATTTAAAAATGAAATAAAAAATAGAGGACTGCTCCAACCCTAGGCAATTAGATCTCTAATGGACCGCTCTTGCCCCAGACGGCCGGATCTGAATACAGACCACCCCTGCCCCTGACTGTTGGGGCATTTTTTTTTTTTTAAAAAAAACAAAGTCAAGGGCAGATTTATAAAAACCTTTTTTTTAGGGGTATTAATAAAAATCACCGGGAATGCTTTCCCAATATATGGCCGGGATATTTAGATTCTCTCTCTCTCTCTCTCTATCTATACATGCAATAACTACAACAGACAAGCACATATTCAATAACTACAACAGACAAGCACATGGCAGCTACTGCCGGGCTTCAAAAAAAAAAAAAAAAAAACTACAACACACAAACCAATAACACTAGATTTTAATTTGGACCACTCAAGTTGTTGTTCAGCTGAGTATGACCCATTCATTAATGCAACCCATTGTTGTTCTCATTCTTACTTCCTTCAAGTTCTCATCAATTACAACAAAATGTTTTATAACTCCATAGCAAAATACATGAAAATTGCTGAAAACGAAATATTTTCAGAAAGAAACCACTAGGTTACAGAGGAAATTAAATTCTTGTTTACTCTCGACTCCCTAGGAGGCAGTTTCCTGTAAAAAAAAAATAAGCAGTCATTACTCGTTAGAGAGACAAAGAGTGTGTATATCTATATAGTTTGTGAAGAAAGAGAGAAAGAGTAGGTACCTGGTTGTTGGAAGAAGACCAAAGGCTTTCCCCAATCTTGCAGCAAGCTGTGCAATGCCAAGTCTAGTTGTTGCATCCACAGTTGCTGTTGTTACCACTTGCTGAAGCGAATGCAGAAACTCTCTCTGAGCTCTGGGAGATACAAACAGTTGCCTTGAATCTTGTGCCGTACTCAAATCAACAACCTACAAACACATTACAATCTGTAAAATGGACTGCCACAGGCAGGAAAACAATCTGTAAAAGCACTGTAAAATTTACCTGTTGGATCCAAGGCATGGCAAATTCAAGGAACTTGCTATCCATAGGCTGCACTGACATAACCCTCAGAACCTCACTAGCTGTCTCACTCGACAACTTATGGAGTACAGGTCCTGTCACATCCATCAACTCAATCACACTTAAATCATCCCCACAACAAAGCACCGCTACATATGCAGATTCTACATCCCCTTCACTAAGAAACTCGCTAACCTGTTGTTCAAAGTTGGAGTCACCTTGTGGACTCACAGCAGTTGCACTCGACCTTTCTTTTTCAAAAAATTCACATTCAAGGAATTTTTCATCTTTTGCTGGTATGGTGTGTTTGGCTGCACCAAGAAACCCATTAAACTGTTTCCCAAGATCTCTCTTGCTTCTCTCCAGGTCACTTTGGGTATTCTTTACAATTGATTTTTCTCTGTTTACAGGTACATCTCCTGTACCAGAATAACCATTGAACCACTTTGGAAAATTGTTGGTGTTCATTCTCCCAGGGTCATTGTGTGTACCCATAGAAATTGAACTTGATGTCCCATTATTAGATCGTGGGTTCTTGTAGTTGGTTTCTATTGAGGATTGAGGGGAGGAGTATGAAATCCTAGGGGACGAAGAAATGGAAATATTTCCATTTTTGGTAAGTCTTGGGCTAGGTTTTCCATTTCCAAAATTGGGCTCCTTTTGAGTCATCAAATTTACTATGTTATCAATTGCATCTTCCATGTTATAAATTTTCGAGTGCAGTGTGGTGAGGTTATCCATTGAACTGCCCATAAATTCCTGAAAAGTATAGTCAAAGTTACATAAAATCAAATAAATAAAGTCATGATCTCCACCAATAAAATAGGTTACCAAAAAATTCCTGGTTCAGATCTACCACTACCGAAAACCTATTTATGGATATCTAAAAACCAAAAGATATACATACCTTCAAAAGATCAAACAAGTTGTTTTGTTTTGATTCAATCTCTTTAAGCTGTTTCTTAATAAAACCCAACTCATTCTTCGTATTCACACAACACCCATGAGGGCCACAGGAACTCAGATCCGAACCTTTCTTATCCCGAATCAGAGCATGGCTAGAATCAACTTCAATCTCCGCATCCCCTTCTTCTTTAAAAAACTTCTCAGAAAACCCATCTAAATTAAAATTTAAATTAGAATCACATTCCCCTCCTTCAATTTTAATATCCTTTGTCACGCAACTCCCACTTCCCATATCAGAATAGTTTTCTTCTTTTGCATTTGCCTTGACATCCTTTTGGACAATTGGTGAGGACATAATGGGCTTTTTCTTGGGAACTGATACTTCAATCTGCCACTCTATCGGTTTCGGCTTGGGGATGATGTTATCAGGTTTCCTCAAAGATAAAGGGGTTCTCTTCTTGGTCGAACTGGCAGCATTTTTGTTTCCTTTAGGATATGAAACCATATTACAATTTGTATTGGAGTTGGAAAGAGAAACAGGTTTTCTGAAGGATGTAGATCTTGATCCATTGTCGCTAGTACTTGTCACTTCAGCATAATCTCTGCAGAAGTTTTCTGTCAAAATAAAAAAAAAAAAAAATTAAGTTCATTATTTCTA
Source organism: Carex pumila (assembly GCA_033356055.1). NCBI lineage: Eukaryota > Viridiplantae > Streptophyta > Magnoliopsida > Poales > Cyperaceae > Carex > Carex pumila. Next base: position 186,622 of record JARJHM010000523.1, on the reverse strand, counting down.
TGGCTTGAATGAAGTATGGAATAATTACAAATGGGAGGTTACAAGTCTTCCCTCAATTCTGCTAGCCCATCTGCTTTTAGGTTTACTAGAGTTAATTTAGTGATTTATTCAGGTATCAAAATATATTATTATAACAAGGCCATTTTCCTATGTTTTTTGGAAAATGGAGCCATCTCTTCTTTCATTAAACCTTGTATAAAACAGCATCACAAAAAATTAGAGAAGTCCCAATTTATTATGTGTCAAGAAGATTATTGCAACCCGAAAAAGAGTAAAAAATCTTCACCAAGAAGAGATGAAGCAATTCGGGGCTATGATTCTGCGGACCTGGAGGGAAACTAAAAAATTCCTTCCGAAAGACCAGAGACATTTGACTATAAATGGATCAAACCTTTAATAGAAGACGCAGCTTCAGATAGCTCAAGAGAATTGTCTACTGAAAGAGACTTCCAACACTGAATCGCATAAGTTATAGCATCACGCACAGGTTTGACCTACAATAAAAATTGAAGTAGAATAATTAGAGAGAGAGAGCAAATTTTGGTCCATAGAGATGGCAACATCCTTTACATGTGTTGCCTAACACCTTTTGAGTTATATGACAAAACTAATTAATGTGCAAGTCCAGTGCATAATGGTAAAACATAAACACAAAATCAAAATATGCAATGAACAGATCATTACATAAATACAGGTGCACGTGGTATTGTACCAATAAAGTACCTATTAAGCTATTACCCTGGTTAGTGGTACAATACTGACGAAGGTAAAGTTTTTGGATCGAGAACAGTTGGAATAAACTAGCTGGTGCGAAGGACAAAACTAACTTTGTCAAACCGGCATCCCTCAAGAGCACGGAGGCAGCTGCTTGTAAGAGACCCAAGCATGCAGCCGTCACAAGAAAGCGCAATGCTAGACAAAGCTGAGGATGCAGCCTTTCGTGTGGTCCAGTCACGGTACTTTAGGCAGTCTAAGATACCTGTCATGGCTGTTGAGAGAGAACTCTCTGTTGATGCACCTCCAGCCTGAACAACACAGACCAAAGTAATTTCATGTTATTTTGAAATGTAAAATTAAAGAAAACTGATGGAAATTAAAATTACATTGACCCAATAAGATTTAGCTGCCCTACAACTGGCAATTGAAGAAACAATTAGCCCTTTGCCTCACTAACAATTAAGCAACTAACCAAATTTTAATTCAACTCTCCCTCAATTAGGCTTGCATTTCCTCAGTTTATTATTTTTTAAACTCAGCTGAACAGTAAACTATAGTTGAAGCCAAGCTTTCCCAAATAACAAAATTAAGAAGATAAGTCCAAAACCCACAGAACAAATATCTCAGTCATCAATCCTTAAATGTTTGATTGATTAAAAGAGAGAATATGACCTGAATAATACTTCTGATAAGCTCAATGACAGCTGGCTTTGCCATGAAATGCTGGTTTTTTAGTAATTTGATAACCCGGGACAGCATCTGTGGCAGGATCTCAGTCGGCAAATCAAGACTCTCATCGATAACCCTGGCTAGACAAAGGGCCCCACCTCCTTGCGCATACCTGTTCTGTTCTCCCAATGCCTCAAAAAGTGGCCTGGCCAAAATTACAAAAACACCCTGGACATTTCTAGAGAGAAGAGCACAGGTGTGGACACAGGCATCCCTGACAATAGAATCACTGTCCTTGAGTCTTTTAACTATGCTTGACATAATTTTGACCATGTGAGTGGCAAGAAGGGAAGAGTGGGAAACTGCCAAAACGGCAATGAGCCTGATACACTCTCTTCTGACAGAGCTCTTGGCTTCGGAGTCCATGTCTGCAATGCAGAAGAGAAATGGAGAGATCATGTCAGGAGACAGAGATTGAGCAATCCTCTCCAGTTCATCAGAGCCAAGTTGATAGGTGTCTCGATCAGAAAGCTTGTTTAGAGAGAGAAGGATCCGTTGTTTGAGCTCAAAAATGAACTTCCCCTTCTGGTTTTGGTTGAGTGACTGGGCCTTCATTTTGGTTTAGAGAAGGTTTTGTTTTGGTTTGTCGATCGATCCGTGCTCTGAAGAATTAAAAAGAAGCACAAAATGGTGGTGGAATGGAAAACTCTTCTTCCGACATTTGTATCTGAAATGAGACTGACAACAAGTTGAGATTGAGTGAGTATTAATTAGGAAAGAAGAGGAGAGGAGAGGAGAGGAGAGGAAAAAGAGAGATCGGAATTAAGCTAAGCTTTCAAATTTGAATTTCACGCTAGCTGCCAGAGAGAGAGAGAGAGGAGCTCTATTTCGTCTCTATTCGACTGACTAGATTATTCGCGGTGTGGGTTTAATTTCCAAAACTGAACGCCTGGGCCCCAGCAGTCAGTTACAACGGTTCTGTGCACTGTCCCTATCCTTTTTTCTTTTCTACCATAGTCTTTCTCTTTCCTCCGTACTGAATGATACAGTGATACTGAAATCGAGGAATGGAAAGGAGAAAGATTTTGAATGGACCGGGAGCAGTAATTAGTACATCACGGAATTATTTGAGTTTATTTGTGAAAATGTTGGTTGAATAAAAGTAAAAGAACATTATAATGAAAGAGGTCACCATGTGTGGATTGTGGAGTGAGTGTTGCTTTTAATGGTGCACCATGTTCAAAGTGAGTATTTTTGCGGCTTTTAATGAAAGACCAGCGAGGCGATTCAAAAATGCAAAGAGAAGCATTTCCTTTCCTTTCCTTTCCTTTGTTAATTATATTATATTATAATAATAATAATGAAAGGATAAAGGACAACTCCCAACTCGAAGTCAGTTCAAAATTTGAAGACTGCTTACTACTTAATTACTAGACGACAAAATCGACGTGCAAATTAATTAATTATTATTTATTAATTAATTAAGAAAGGACCGCACTCCAGTTCCTCTTCTCTGAGTCTCTGACTAGGACTAGCGCAAGAAGCACTATTATCCTATTATTTGGGCTTTGACTTGAGATTCGTGCAAAGTTAAAAGAACGGTCCGGGTTCTAAAATATTCAGCATTTCTCCTGATACCTACACAGATAGATAGAGATAGAGATAGCCAAATATGTATCTGTGTATGTATGTATGTATATATAACTTTCACCCATTAATTATAACCTTTTCTTAGTGGTGTTTATCAGCTGTGACTCTCGTTTGAGAAGGGAAGTAATTTTTATAGATTACTGACTTGTTTAGCCAAATGTTGCTGTTGCTGTTGCTGTTGCTGTTGCTTTTGCTTTTGCTTTTGCTTGTGGAGATTGTTTATGAGGATTTGCTGTTGCAAGAAAATTGACTGTGCATGCATGTATGTATGTATGTATGTATGTATGTATAATTGCATATCAAAGACTGTTCAGATTTTTCATTTCCTCCAGCACTACTTAATTCTGGTACCAACTACCAACCAAACTACGTGCCTGCATTTTCAAGGTTAAATCAAACTTTAAAATCATATATCATATATATCATGTATGTATGTATATATGTTATCAATGCCACAAACAATTGCTATCAAAAACTGACCGTTATTTTTATTAATATCCAACATTAAATTGAAAATAACATAATTGCTCAGGTTTTCTGGGTAATTATAAAAATGTCCAAACCGATCATTTTTTGGCCGCTTGGAATTTAAATGAAGACCAACCATTTTTTGGCCAATCAGGCATTTTTTTTAAATATTTTTTTGATTATTTCTTTTGATGTATAATTAGCATAATTACACTAAAATACGCTAAATTATTTGAAATTATGTTAAGTTACATTAAATTACGCTAAATTAGACCAATTTTGTGCCATCTTTCATAAATTGTAAAAATAGTAAAAAAAGAAAAGTTCCAAAAATAGTAAAAATTGGGATTCTACGTGCTCATTATATAACTAATTTATTGAGCTTCTTAGATAGAAAAATAGAAATGAAAATCTTAATTGAAAACTTCAACTCAAGTTTTGAGGCTCTTCTCTTCATTTTTTGGCAATTCTGAATTTTGAAAAATGGCAAAGCCATCACTGATGTATGCATCTTTTCTCAAGCTTTCCAAAAAAAATGGTTATTTACTGAAATCGGACACTCAAGCACCGCTTTGTGTCCGTTTGAAGTTTTGTTGTCATTTTTCGTCTTTCTCAGTGAAGATATCGTCTCTCTTATCATAATTTAGAGTATTTTAGTAATTGAATATAATTTCAAATAATTTAACGTATTTTAATATAATAATATTAATTATACATCAAAAGAATTAATCTAATATTTTTTCAAAAAAAAAAAGAAGAAGATTCTGACGTGCCATTTTTTGGCCGGTCGTTATTTAAATTTCAACCAGTCAAAAAATAACCGGTTTGGACATTTCAAAATCATCCAGGGGAATTGAGCAATTATGTTATTTTATATTTAATGTTGGATATTAATAGAAATGGCAGAAAAATGGAAGAGCTTTCAACGTTCTTTTTGTTCCCAAAAAAATATATTTCAATACAATAATCCATTAAATTTTAATCAATTGTTGAATATCACAAAGTTATTGTCAGTAACTTGTATAATAATTAATGCTCTAAATAGTGACATCTTCGAATTATCTTAGTGACATTTTCAAATCTTGTATGATAAAAACAGAATACGTTTAAGAACAATGTTTTGCACGATCCAAATATTATAATAATTTGAACTTGATTTACGTTTGATTTAATTCTTCACTATTCGAATTTCTGAAAATTTACTCCAACATTATTAATAATTAATAAGCGTATCAATATTTTATCTGAATTTTTTTATTTCTGTTTGGACTTAAATATCTAAGAGATTTTGCTGGGATACATGGATCGTTTAGGAGACCCACACTGCACACTATGATGCTTGAATTAAAATTAAAATTTTGAGTAGTAAAATTAAATAATATGAATATTGAGGCAGTGAAGTTTGGAAAGAACCCAATAAGCGACAATAGTGATGCTAAGTGCTATTCTTTGTTATACTACTAGTCCAAGACTCAAGTATATATATACTTTTAGTTATTTACTTGCAAAGGACGGATTGAATAAAATTTTGCTTTTCTTCTCTCTAAAACTTACTACAGCAACATTTGGAAATTGGAAGGGTCGAAAAAAGCAAACGAGATATTATTAATTTATAGCTGTAGCTGTACCTGTACCTGTACCTGTACCTGTACCTGTACAGAAAGAGGAAAGAGGAAAGAGGAAAGAGGAAAGAGAAGAGAGAAATTATGATGAAGAGTCTATGGCTCTATGCTGTGGGGGAGGGAGGGGGGTTTACTGGGCCTATTGGGCTCAAGTGGGCCACTAAAATAACTTGAATTGACGACAGTGAAGTGGACACGGCCCGTCCATTCCTGACCGGGTTTGAGTTTAAGGGGTCTCTCTATTATGGCGGGTTGCAAACACAACATGTTTCGAAATTCCTTGTCTCCAAAATCTGGCAGCTTCTTGGCCTGCTTGTCCCATGGATTCCATAACACTGCATGCAGCAGCCATGCACAAATACAAATACAAATACAAATACAAATACAAATACAAATACAAGCATATAAGCATATAAGATGACATGACATCAAAAAAAAAAAAAAAAAAAAAAAAGGAATTAATTAAAATACCGCAATCAGGCAGCCCCTCTTTGAAGACCACATAGGTTCTTCTCTTTGCATGATCGATTATTGCTATCTTGCCAGGGGTCTCCAAATATGCCTTGTCAACCTCCTTTTCAAAAATCAACGCATCGCCATATTCAGTGGCACGTGCATTGTTGTTGAGATGGTCATAGTAATCCATTGCCTCAAGCCCTTCTAGTCTTACTTCCCTGCACAATGCATGCCAGATTGCCAGTTAGCTAGCTTGCCTAGGGTACGTGCATGTTTAATTAGCTACTCTCAAGACAACAACAACAACAAAAAATGAATACTAATACGTACGTACGTACGTACGTACCCGACATCAGACACGTTAAAGTGGGCTTGAAGACCAAAAGTAAACATCATGTCTCTCTTTTCCAGGTTCATGTTTCGTACACGCGGTATTAGTGTCAGGTTCCCATTTTGACCCAGTATTACTCTTAGCCGCAACTCCCACCTGTCAATTCAACACGTACACATGCATCAAACCGGCCTGCACCAGTAACAGTAACAGAGAATGCATGAGAGGAGAAGAGAATGAGAATGAGAATGAGAATGAGAATCAGAGAATTAGGTAGCTAGGTAGCATATACATACGTATAAGGGTAGATTCGATTGGTGTTTTGAGAGGGCAACAAGAGCAAATCGACAAATGATTTGGTTTTAGGGGTTGGATATTTCTGAAGAATTTTGGGGGGATCTTCTTCTATTGTCCATGTCATGTGCTTAGCAAAACCATTTGTTTCCAGATGCCCGTATGTACCAAACTGAGGAAAACATATAGGAATACCTCCACGAATCGCCTTTGGAGGTGTGAAACTCGCCTGGATCAGTATTAATTATCAGTATCAGTATCAAAGATGCATGCATGACATGCATGACATGCATGACATGCATAATTTTCCAAACAAAGATTAATTAGAGAATAAATAAATTAGGCCATGCATGCACCTTCTTACTCATGAATAGGCAGTCTTCCCCGTATTCATCTTTCCATGAGATTATTTGACCTCCATACAGTAAGATCTAAATACAATTATATATAAATAAATTAATGTAAGAATAAGAATTAATTAGAACAACATGTAATAAAATCAAATTAAAAATATATATATATATATATATATATATATATACATATGACCTCAACTGTGCATCCCTTAGCATTTGTAAGAAGGACCTTTTGGAGACCATTGGGGCCTGGACAAAGGAGCACCGGGTCTGTGTCGAACGCTGCCTCCTTCCCATGGCCTGCGCATGCCTTATGATCTGACGAACAACTACCCGCTAATTCCCCTAATTCCCCTTCCTTCCCCTTCCCCTTGAAAGGCCACATGCTCAAAACAATCAATCAATCTACCCTTCAAACGTCAGATGTTAAATTTGGCAAATAATCAAAACAAATTTGTTATTTTTAGTCTCTGGCCTCCAGACTCCAGACTCCACTACTGCTGCTGCATGCATGCATGCATGCATACATACATATATATCTAATTCAAACAACCCTTTCAATTAATTAATTCATATATCTTATATATTTTTGTAATATATGTAACAATTAATATAATCCAGTCACATCAATTTTAATGAATTACATACTACGAGCAGTTGAGTAAAAAAATTAAAACTATATATATTAATTGTAGTTAACTAGCTTTTATAAAATTACAAAAATATTGCATGAAATTGTTCAATGTATTAATAGGATTACAATCCAAAAATACTTACTATCAAATTTATTTAAAACGAAATATAGTTTGTTCTGGATCGGAGAAGAAGAAATTATTTTTTTAGCACAATGAACTAATAAGGCGTCGATTTTGGTGATAATATATATATAATATATAGTTCTAATTGGTCTTCATTTCTTAATATTTCTTATAAAAAATCTCTAAAATTTTCCATTAAGAAGGTCAACGAACTGCATGCCCGTTTGAGCCATTATGTGCAAACTGGGGGTCGTTTTGTTTCATGGCAATGCCAATATGGATATATTTTATATATATATATATATATATATATATGTAGAGACGGGCTAATACGCTTTCGGCAGCACTTCGGCCGAAGTGCTGCCACCCCATTTTTGATTTTTTAAAATCCAAATGGTCGATCTGAACCGTTCATCTTGTTCTCTATATTAATATCTGCTTGGAGACCAAATTTTACATTTTTTGAAATTTTTTATTATTTATTAAGCCACTTTGAAAATTGCTGATCCAACGGTGAACCCCTGATTTTACTGTTTGGCAAGCCACCGTTGGATCAACGATTTTCAAAGTGGCTTAATAAATAGCAAAAAAATTCCAAAAAATGTAAAATTTCGTCTCCAAGCAGATATTAATATGGAGAACAATATTAATGGTTCGGATCGACCATTTGAATTTTGAAAAATCGAAAATAGGGTGGCAGCACTTCGACCAAAGTGCTGCCGAAAGCGTATTAGCCTGTCTCTATATATATATATATCATATATGTGTTCAAAGAAATCGAAAATCGGAATTAAAAAAGATTAGAAAATTAGAAAATATATATATAATTTTTTTTTTTAAAGATAAACTATTGAGTTTTTAAAATTAAAGTAGTCATGGTGGAACTTCTGTTGTGGCCCCATATTTACAGCGAGACAGCTAGCTAGTCTCGGCCTTCTCAGCTCGAGTCACATATCAGTTGCCCAAATAGACCGGTTGAGGTTGACCCACCCGGAAAAAATTAAAAAAAAAAAATGTAGAGGTAGGCCTCTCTCTCTCTCTCTCTCTATATAAGAAGGTGAAACTAGTTGAGGTCGACCACCCGGTCAAGATCGAGTCGTGTGAAGCACATTCATATATGGAAGAAATCCAGAGACTCAAAATAGAAACTTAGGTTAGTTCGGTCTGCACCTTCATTTTTCTTTTGTTATTCATGTGAATATACATTGTAATTTGAACTATAAATTTCATATACAGGAAGAAAAGGAAAAAAGAGAGAATTTTATATATATATATATATATATATATATATATATATATATATATATGACAGCTGAATAAAAAGAAAAGTAAAAGTGTGCATGTTGCAACCCCAACACATTTCATATATATTACACATCTCATCGTTGTTACATCATTTTAGAGAGCTAGCTAGCTAGCTACCTCTGCTCTCTTAATTAACTTAATTGGTGATAAAAAAAAGGTTGCTTGATTTCTCTCAAATCTCAATCAATAATTGATTAATGAAATCTAGGTAGCTACCTCCTTGATTAAGAGTAACAGGCCTTGCTCAAGTTCAATTTATGCATGCTGCTCCAAATACTCTCTACTATTCATTTCTGTTAATCTGAGACACACACAGTCAGAGAACTTGCAAATATTTGATTATCATAAATATATTGTGTATATATATTCCAATAACTAAAATATAATATAAAAGCAACCTCCACCACCACTCCATTACCATGTTTGATTGTGGAGTAAGATGTGGAGTAAGACCCTTACTCCACGGTTAAGGAGCCAAACAAAAAGTAACATAGGTGGTTTAAGATGGAGTAAGATTTGAGCTAAACCGGAATAACTTACACTACTTAGAAAGATGGTTTAGCTTACTTCACCAAACATGATTAACTAACTCTGGTTTAGCTTGAAGTAAGAAAATTAATCCGGTTTAACTTTACTCCACAACCAAACATGACCCATAACATTAATTTATTGGTACAAGCCCCTCTTTATTGGTACAACCCTTTCTAAACTTCTATTTTACCCCAACCCAAGCAGGAATAAAAAATAGTCTCGGTTAGCTTAACTTTCTCAAGTTAACTCAAATTAATTTCAATTATAATATTATGTAATTAGAAAATTAAAGAAAGAAAGTGAGATTAAATGATGCATGCATCCTTAATTAGTTACCTACTAATGGTGCGGTCTTTGGCGAAACCCAATTCATTATCAACACATAAATCAAGATCATCTCTTTTCTCATACCCATCAATCTTCTCTGCATCACAAATTGTAACAATTTTCTCAAATAGTTCAAGGGGAGAGGCTTCAGCTGTGCAAACTAGCCTGCCTCTCTTCTCATACATCACCTAAAAATTTAAAATTAAAATTAAAATTAACAATCAACTCAACTAATTTTATTTTCATGATAATAAATTAAATTCATGCAGGGAATTAATTAAGCATGCAGAGACTTGAACCACGCACATACATCGACTAATGTGATGAAGCGATATGCAGCGGTACGATTATGGGCTGCAAACTTTGGTACTCCTTCCAATACAAGTGTATGGAAATTTCCTGCATCATTCAAAAGGATAACACAAAAGTTTTCATAATATTTATTTATTTATTTATTTATTAGGGATCTGATTATTAATCCTAATCCAGAAATTAAGGTCGTATTTACTAAGATCGATATATATTGTCAACTGCATAAAAAAAAGGGGTTATCAGTCCAAACAACTGAATTGTCTTTCGCCAAAGCAATTCAGATTGCTGCTAATTATTTAAATTAACCATCTGAATTGTGTAATTAGAAGATAAATGCAAAAGATCTTTAGATTAACAGTACTAACGAAATAATCCAAAGTAATCGGCTGCACCCAAAGGCCTATCACAGAGGTCTTCAAAGGAGAAAAATGCACATCCATTGGATCCAAGTGGAACCTAAAATGAAAGCCTTTATCAACAGTTGTCGATTATTTTTTGTATGAAACATTTTCATGAAATATGAGATTTCTTTCTGACCTTCAACTTGCGTCCCATAACAACTTCAACAATTTGGGGTTGCGGTGTATCATTTCCTACCAGTTGCAAAAATTTTTGCTTCAAATAATCATTGTACTTATGTCCAATGAAATAGAAACCTTGCTCAGCCTACACGTACCAAGGCAGAAAAAAATAACTGTGTGTATTGTATTGTATGGGTTTTAATTATCAGATTGAAATTAATTTACTAGAAGAAATAATATAATAAAAGGTTACTGTATCACAATACTTACTGATCCAATTTTCCTGTAGTCTGTAGATGAACCGATAGCATGAACTAAGCACCTTTCCTGAAATTTGCATTTACATAAACAATTAATGGATTTAGGCTGTTAAAGATCATGCACTTCAATCAAATACAGATTTGCATAAGCCTAATTAATTATATTAGGACATGCATGGGCTTCTATATATATATATATATAACAATTGAGCAGCCATATGCATTTAGACGGATTCCATAGTCACTTTTTAATAACAACTAGCTAGGTGGAACTAATTATATAAGCTAGAATAAAGTGTACCTAAGATATATCTTCTTAATTTGTCCAAGTGAACCCTATATATGCAAGGCCTAAAAGATTTGCAAATTGAATAATTGGCCTGATTTCTAATCTAGTATTGGCCAAATTTTGTATGTGCAGGCATGCGCGCAGATGCAGATGTTAACGACCTCGATCTTTGAATTGAAACTTGTCAAATCTACCCAATAAAAAGCGATAATGAAAACACCCAAAAATGTTAAACAGTACCTTGACTGTTTCAATGAAAGGTAAAAATAGATCTCTTTGTAACCCACCCTCGTAAAGCTGATCCGGTGCTCTGTTCGAAGTGCAGACAAGCACCTAAAGAAAATAAACAAGTTATCAGTTTTCCCTTGGAAAATGACAAATTTCATGTGAGTAGGGGTTGGTTGTACAAGAGAAAGAACAGTGAGGGAAGAAAATGTCAATAAATCTTATAAGGTACCATTTCTCTTTTATGAACAATGAATTGTTGAAGTTCATATTGATAAATAATACAAATAAAAATAAATAGATATTATCATAGAGGAATAAGGATAAGTACCACCCCTTTGTTGAACAGATGTCGAAATAGCCGGTTTAATATCAAAGCATCAGCGACATCAGTAACCTACTCCCAGCCGTATTATAAACAATTCAACATTATTCACATCTTGTAATAATAATAATATATATATCAAATAAATAAGGATTTTTAGTTTCAAGTACCATAAACTCGTCAAGACATAACAAAATGGATTCATCTGATATTTCCTTTGCAACAACTTCCAGGGGATCTGATACACCTTTGTGCATCTATTATTTTTCGTGTTTTAGAAAGAAAAACAACAAATAATTAAATTATTTCTGAGAAGATGAATTATGTATAAAATACAATGGAAACAGATATACTTGAAGGCGGCTATGCACATTTAACATCAAATCATGAAAGTGAATCCTTTTCTTCCTCCAACTCGAAGGCCTGAAAAAATTATGAATATTATATTATATTAGAGGAACAAAAGGCTACTTGAAGATAAGAATTTAGTTAAATATTATTCAGTACATAAATTTCATTTGTTTGCAATAAAGGTTTTTGTTGTCATTTTCAGATGCTGCATCTTTTCTTCTTCAGTGTCGAAAAAATATATATATATTTTTAATAACCAGCTCAACCAGTTGTACATTAATTACAATCATGACATGGAACTATAATTTTTGAAATAAATTTAGAATTAAAAATTTAAAAACTCACAATTTGTCATAGAATAAGTCCATGAGCATAGTCTTTCCTGTACCTACACCTCCATACAAATACAGCCCTTTAACCTTGAAACAAGATCGTTTGGCTATCAGTGTTGACCAAAACCACATGCCTCTGCCATAATGCCTAATACCAATACAATAAATACCTGGTATCTTTATCAGAATTATCAGAATTATCAGTGGCCACATATATATATTTTTACCTGGTATCTTTATCAGAATCTTTATATTTATCTAGCTGGCAGCTATCTTCATTCTCCAATAGATCCTCATACACTCTTTGTAACATTTTGATTGTGTCAAGCTGACCTTACAAATTCCAAATAATTCACAAAAAAATATTAAAATAAAAAAGCTGGTATAATATAACTAGTAATTAATTCTGTTTGTTTAACTTATTTTATTTTCTTTTAAAGTAAAAAAGCTGACCTTGCAGTTCATTGAATTCATAACAGTTTCAAAGACCACAGAGAAAATCAAAATAAGAAAAGCTACTATATTAACATACGATTATTCTTTTAAAATTAAACCAGTTAATTAGCTTTTAAATCTACACCTGGAAAGTATCACCGGCAAGTAGCTCTCCTGATACAATTCTCCTCTCATATTCAGCCATGGGGCCTGCTTTTCCATTATCCAATGTGGCTAGCAAGAAAAATAAAGATAGTTATTTAAGATAGAGAAGCTTTATACTGGTATAGAAGTGACAGAAACGAAATTAAAATAAATAAAAATGAAATAGATGCAGAGCGATTTACCTCCTATGGGATCACTTATTGCTGCAACAGTTGACAAGGAGCTCCATCTCTTACATATGACAGTTTTGAAATTAGGATTGCAGTTCAGGTTAAAAGAAGAAACCGCCGCATTATTATAATTTTGCAAAATATGATACGACCTCCCTGTTGATCCCTCTTGAACTCCTCCATATCCATATCCATATCCATATCCATATAGTAGTGTAGATAAATACCTTACATGCCTAATTAGAGATTTATTAATTACCACCTTCATCTTTCAGAATTCACACACAATCAAATCAAATTGCTTCTTGTCTTCTTGACCTGAAAAAGAATAAGGAAGTAAAATTAAGATTAACTTGGTTTACTAACAAAATTCATCATAAAATTTGGTCACTACTCACTAATATTGTAATTTGTAAAGTATAAACTAAAATGAAAGTGCTAGCAAGTAAAATTGGACCAGCACAATACAAGTACAGACGTACAGTACATAGTACATACTGATAAAGCATATATACTGCTACTGGTACAAGTGCCGAGAGGTACAGGTAACTGTTAAGTAATTAATAGACCAAATTTCATTTTTTTTTTTTGTTTTTTTTTCTTTGATAACAAATAAAATAACGCAAAAAAGCCTTCATGAAAATATAATGAATTATCTAAAATTCACAAAATTATTTAATATATATATAGTGACAAGAAAAATAGAAATATATATAATGCATGAGATCTTTAAAGCTATATATTAAGCTGATGAAATGAAGGACGGAATTGTGGAAGATGAATGCAATAATCCCAAAACAAACCATAAACCAATTAATTTGACTAACTAAACATGGATGAGAGCAGAATGAAATTAAGGTGGAATTTTTCGCACAAGATGAATTTAATAATTATATACCTAAAATTGATTTAAAGCATAAAAGACCAACCAATTCAAATTAAGATCGATCTCAATTAATTAAGTTCTTCTTTAATTGGTTTCCGCAAGATCGAGTTACAGAAAGTGAGGTGTGGTTTTTTTTTTTTGCAAAAATTAGAAAAGAATTAGAGATAAGAATGAAGAATTATGATCGATACGGGATATAGTCTATAGATATATATTATCTTGGAGTAGGAACTGGAAGAAGCTAGCTCTAGTAATTAATTATAGAAAACCAACATCCGATACGATACGATACGATACGATACGATCGAAGAAACTTTTGTTTGTTTTAATCATGAAAATGAGATTATATATATAGGAAATGAAATGAACATACCTTGGCTTAAATAACAATGAATGAATGAATGAATGAATGAATGAATGTATAGATATAGAGCTAGCTAGGCATGCAGTTCGTGGGAAGGAAGAGGGATCATTTAATTAAGCCTTAATTAACAATTCCGGTCGGTACGGTTTTGTTTTCATGCGGTTTATTTAATGAATGGAATAGAGGCGGTGAGGGTGAGGTGGATTGATAATGATAACTGTTTCCGAGGCGTGCCCACGTGGCATTTGCTGGCGCTATCCAACAATTCTTTAATATGCAGCAAAACTGAACATAATTCACATTTTTCTTTTCTATATTTAGTTAATTAATTAGTACACAAAGTAATCCAGCGTTTGTTTTTACTTTTTAACCATTTTTACTTTCCACCAGAGCCCGGCAGCTAACAAGTATTAACTTTATAAAAAAATTAATTAATTTATATAGAATTAATACTTAAAAATAGCTTGTGCTTGCAAATCACAAGGTTGACGATTATTAACAGCTAGCCCTCTAATTTAATTTATATATATATAGTTTGGTCTCTAGCAACTAGCAAGTGCAAGGACGTCATGAAATATTATGTTATATATATATATATATATATATATATATATATATAGAGGTGGACTACGGTGAGTTGCGAAGTAAAGCGACTATTTTACTTCACGCTCGTATTTTGTGATTTTAAAGTTCAAAACGTCGATCCGAACCGTTCATCTTGTTCTCCATATTGAAATGTGCTTGAAGACCAAATTTTATATTTTTTGAAATTTGTTTACTATTTATTAAGCACTTTTGAAAGTCACTAATCTGATGGTCCAGAAAATTTTACTGTTTTGTACTGTTCACAACAAAACAGCAATTTTAAAAAATTCTTAATAAATAGTAAAAAAATTCCAAAAAATGTAAAATTTGGTCTCCAATCACATTTCAATATGAATTAAACATCTAACTGTTCGGATCGGTTGTTTGGACTTTCAAAATAAAAATATGGCGTGAAGTAGAAACACGTTTTACTTCGCAACTCACCGTAGCCCATCTCATATATATATATATATATATATATATTTCCATTTGCTTAAAAAGTTGAAAATGATGGCCTGGCCGCCTAGGTATAAACTAATATTATACGCAACTAGAGATTCTTTAAACAAGTGCAGTGCATTGGATCATATATATATATATATATATATATATATAGAGAGAGAGAGAGAGAGAGAGTTAGGCTGGGGTGCTATGGATAGCATAGTGGCCTCCCGTGCTACGGCTCAATATTCAAGTTTTCAAAATCTAAACGGTCGATCCGAACCATTCATTGTTTAATCCATATTGAAATGTGCTTGGAGACCAAATTTTACATTTTTTGAAATTTTTTTGCTATTTATTAAGATGGTTTCAAAATCGCTGTTTTTATTAAAATTCTGCACCACTGAAAAACAGCGGTTTCAAAAATGCTTAATAAATAGCAAAAAAATTTCAAAAAATGTAAAATTTGATCTCCAAGCACATTTCATTATAGATTAAACAATGAATGGTTCGGATCTGTTAGTTTGTAATAATCTAGAAGTCAATAATACGATAATTTATCATAAAGCTTTGTTCATGAATTGGATGATTAATATCATTTTGTTGCCTTGAGTATTATTGCATTTATGGATCATTTCGAGTTCATGACTGAAATTGTGAAACTCCATAATATATGATACCTCGCATATTTAGCCTATATTTGACTTGATTTCGTATCAAATTCACGTTCTAAATTGTCAAAATCACGTGCATTTCATTGATATATCCTTAGAATTTGGTACTGCTGAGAGTTTGTTTGTTTTCTGCAGGATTGGAGCAAAATACACGAAGAAACGACGTTTTTGGACTCTCTGGTACGGCCCTTACCAGGCTTGGTACGGCCCTTACCAGACTTGGTACGGCCCTTACCAGATTTGGTACGGCCCTTACCAGGCTTAGCCGATCCAGCCTCCCTTCCATCTTGTACGGCCTAGCCGTACCACTTTGGTACGGGCCGTACATAGATGCCACCTGATAGAATTCAAATCTTGGCAGAGGCTATTTAAAGCGAGGGATCTCTCCATTTTCGGGGGGATTCCATTCGATTCCAGATTGAGAGCTCAGAGAAAGAAAGAAAGAGAGCAAAGGAGCAAGGAGAGAAGAAGAAGGAAGAAGAAGAGGCGAAAATCGATGGATCAACCCCTTCTCCACTCCCGATCTTCGATCTAGTTCTGTCATGCCTCTCTTTATCTCTTTACTTGTATTTCTGGACAGATCTATGACTTGTGAGTAGTAGATCATTGTTTCTAGGGTTTGTAGATGGATTTTCTTGATTTGTGTTGCTTTTCTTGATTTGGATCTTGTATGAACTCTTTTGATTGTATTGATTGTGTATTTGCTTGTCTTGATTGCTTTGTCTTTCTGTGATTGCATATGGTGTGCCTATAGTGGTAGATCAACCTTAACAAGGTCATGTGACCATTGCTTTCTCTCAACCAAACCAATCCCTTTAGGTAGACTTGTTCGAATTGAATTCGAAAGGTTGAATTCTCCCCTAATTGACAGATTAGAGTATACCTTAGATCTCCAATCAATCAACTAGAGGATCTAGACCAAAACACGAGAGTTGAGGTTTAGAAACCCTAGAAGGTGAAGAATTGACTCCAAAACCTAGATCTTGAACCAACAAACGAGAGTTGAGGTTTAGGAACCTTAGGTATGGTCAATTGAACCTTTCTGAAGAGTTTAATACGAGGTACCAACAAGAAATGCATCAACTCGAACTTGTAAGCTCTGTACTGGTACATCAGTACGGGTCTTACAAGAGTGGTGCGGCCTACCTGTACCAAGCCCCACTCGGCTTGGTCGGACCAGGTTGGTGCGGCCTAGCCGTACCAACTTGGTAAGACCCGTACCACTAGAGGCAAATCAGAGATGAAGTCTGAAACCCTTGAAACATCTTTTATCCCAAATCAAAACACAGTTTATACCTTTCCTTGCACATTTACTATTCTGTTACATTGTTTGATTGCTTGAGTTGATTCTTTAGGAAAATATCAAAACTCCCTCTTTCTCACTTCTAGTCTTTAGTCGAGATAAGTAAATATCTAGATAAAGGAACCGTCCCTGTGGATCGATACCCGATTATACTCCTCGATAGAGTTGTGCACTTGCAACCCTAATCGGAAGGTGTAACCGCGGTTTTAAAAGGTACGCTCCCAAGCGTACCGAAACTTGCGTTGCGCTTTCACGCGAACAATATAGATGATATATACTCTTAATCTTAAAAGGTCACTGACCAAGGTAATTAGCAGGAACACTAATTACCGCTATAAGGTTAGTATGTGGATTAAAAGATGGTTAAGTTTTACAAACCACCTGACACGAGATGTCATTTTAATCACATAGATACATGTTCTAGGAACATGGTATTTGACAGACCCCGAATGAAACATTAAATAGAATTGTGTTCGTGTCATTTATGTTTTCATTTAGTGTCACGTTCTACAGTATGAGGTATTTATCATTCCCACTGAGAAATATGTATGTGTGATTGTTATCCACCGCTGTCCGTAAAAAGCAGTCATAACGGTAGCTTTTCCATATGTATAGCTTAGCTGAGGAAGTGATAGTTTACCAAGAATACTATTTGTCCTTCGTATTTTATACGAGCTATAGCA
The DNA here is from genome assembly GCA_033356055.1 of Carex pumila. NCBI lineage: Eukaryota > Viridiplantae > Streptophyta > Magnoliopsida > Poales > Cyperaceae > Carex > Carex pumila. The sequence goes on along the minus strand of JARJHM010000523.1, from coordinate 168,817 downwards.
TCACTGGGCCCCTTGGTAGAGTAAGATTATTAGCGCGCGGTATGATTACAAGAGTAATCATATTTGATAATCTGCTCAAGATCAAGAAAAAAATTAAGTTTACAAGGATGACACACATCTACCTTGAAACTAATCTGATAGCTATGAGACAGAAGAACAGACACAAGTAAATTGTTTACTGGATCGTGATATTGTACAGTACAGCATCATCTGTGTAATTGGATGGTCATGATGTGTTGCCAGACGCCACCCATGATTATAGAAGTTAAAACAATTTTAACTCTATTTACCAACATAACACAGATCCTATTGGGTCACACCATATAGGAGTTAATCGGAGAATCTTATTGTGATTGATTATAAATTGGTTATGATCAATATTAAGATGGTTATAATTAATTATACGTGTTATAATTAAATTATAAATGTTATGTAAAAATAACAAGCAAAAACATTGGTTAATTTATAAACGTGTGTGACACATTGTATAAAAGTTAACCGGTTAATTTATAAATGTGCATGACACGTTGTATAAATTACCGAAACAACAACCGCAAGAAAAATATATATAATTGTTTAGAATAATTATACGAATATTATTTGTGTTCGGGGCGAGGGCATTCGGGTCTTTTCAGATTCGTCATTATCCGCATGACATGTCATCGATCCTATCCAGATGACACGTGATCGATACAGAAACAAACAACCGCAAGAAATATAATTGTTCAGAATAATTATACGAGCATTATTTGTGTTCGGACTGAGGGCATTCGGGTCTTTTCAGATTCATGCTTATCCGCATGACATGTCATCGATCCTATCCAGATGACACGTCATCGATCTTATCCATATGACACCTCACCCCCCTAGGTGGCATGCCTTGTCATAGGGGTATTTTGGTCTTTTCACACCATTTTAGAGGATATAAATAGAGAGGTGCATGAGAGGATTAAGATACTAATTCACTTGTATCGTTTCGTGCAGAATCAAATCGGTATTTTCTCTCTTTCTCGGTTTCTCTCCCAAATAGTGTTTCGGTATACGTAGTTGACGTATAATCTTGCGGGTTGTTGTGGAGTATATTTACGGGATCGATGAATAGTGTTTTACCGAATTTAGCGGTATGTCAGTTTTGCTCATTTGATGAAACTGAGTAACCGAAAATTCGTGTTTACGGATTTTTGTCTTTTCCCCGTGAATAGTGTTTTTGCATAATTCCGCGGTTTACGGTATTTCTGGCAGAAGAAATTAACCGCTCTCTGGTTAGTCCTGGTGGATAACCGATAGAGGCATTAGACATCTGATGCTCCAAGACAAGTCGATTCCTTCCGTGATGTAGCTCTACACGCTCGGTCTGCATTCCAACTGTGATTTGGAAACAAGGTATAAATATGTTATATTAATCTATTTAATTGGTAAGTAGATTAAAGTTTTAGAAATCAATCATGGAGTAGATCTGTAAAAGGATTAAATTGGATTTTGATGCCAAAGGAATACTGAAGGTGGACTGCCTTGAAAAGTTTCCTGACATACCCCGTTTAATCCTGAGCTTAAGTTGGCCGTAGAAATTTTTGTTCTACGGTCATTCCGCACCTTAAGCCTAAACGAGTTTTGGTTACCGCGAAACCCCAAAAGTGGTATCCGAAACCCAACAGGATCGACCGTTTGGATTTTGAAAACTTGAATATTGAGCTGTAGCACGGGAGGCCACTATGCTATCCATAGCACCCCAGCCTAACTCTATATATAGAGAGAGAGAGAGATGGGCTTTGGTGCATTGCAATGCATAGGCCATAATGTGCATTGGACCATAAATCATCGATTCAAAGTCCAAATGACCGATCCAAACCGTTCATCTTATTCTCCATATTAATATGTGCTTGGAGACCAAATTTTACATTTTTTGAAATGTTTTTACTATTTATTAAGCCACTTTGAAAATCGCTGATCCAACGGTGGCTTCTGATTTTACTGTTCCAAACAGTTACCATTGGATCAGCGATTTTCAAAGTGGCTTAATAAATAGTAAAAAAATTTCAAAAAATATAAAATTTGGTCTCCAAGCACATATTAATATGAAGAACAAGATGAACGGTTTGGATCGGTCATTTGGACTTTGAATCGGTGATTTATGGTACAATGCACACCATGACTTATGCATTGCAATGCACCATAGCCTATCTCTCTCTCTCTCTCTCTATATATATATATATATATATATATATATATATATATATCATGTATCAGTACGTATGTACGTGTATATATGTTTGTTTATACGCAAGGGCCACTAGTTAGTGCGGGTCCATTTTCAGTCCACATTAATTAATTAATTAAATCAGTAAAAATGACCTTGACGGAATTAATTAATTATGTTTGCATTTTGACTAATTAATTTACTAAAAATTTTAAAAATTTGCTGTCATGAATCGTTGCTGTCATGGATTGCATGCAATGAATCTTTGCTGTCATGCTACTTTTGAAAATTTTAAAAATTAATATCGTTATGGATTAAATTTATTGACAGAAGAGTAATTTCTTCCTACAACGCATAGACAATATATAAAATTAAAACAATATAATGTCATACGACTCGTGTGCTGTGTGAAATAAAAACTGCTCTATTATCTTTTTTTTGAATAAAAATAAGGATGAAGTCCTTATTGATATATTGATTAAAAAAGATTACAAGACTTAGAGTCTCAAGATGAGACTCATAGAAAGAAAATTTTACAACAAAAACAGTCTGATTCAATATAATTGAATCCTAATTTTAATTAAATTTTTTTTTAATATAAAACTCTTCCATACGCTAGTGATGAACCTTCCACATATCCTCAACCTCATGTATCAGTTCCAGTAAGGTTTTTGATTTGTCTCTAAAAATTCTTGAGCACCTTTCTCTCCATCCAACAAACATTGCTAGCAGCACCATTTCTTTGATATTTCTATCTCCCCCCTTTCTCACTATCCATTCCTTAGCTTCTTCCCTACTAAATTCAACCTTCCAATCATGTATCTGCACAGTCACTCTTCCTCCTATTTCCTTGTACAATTCTAGCATTGTTACACATTCTGAGAACAAATGGTGAACTGTTTCACATGCCATTTTGCACAAAAAACATATACTTGGGAGATGCCATCCCCTTCTTGCTAGATTGTCTGCTGTAAGAATTCTGTTATAATATGTTAGCCATGCAAACACCTTGATCCTTGGTGCTACCTTGTACTTCCATACTTTATGTATATTAGATCCTATTGCAGGAGCATTCTTCATGCCTAGATAAGCTGACTTGACCGAGAAAACTTTGTTTGATTCCAACATCCAACTTACATTATCCTGAACAACTGGATTTACTTGTTGTGTTACTAGAAGTTGCCTAAAAGCCTGTAGCTGTTGAGATGCTCTCTCTTCATTCAAAATTACCCTTATATCCTGAAAAAAATCTTCCACACTCTGTAGCTGGTATACTTCTTTGACTGATATGCCCTTATCCCTTGCCTCCTTAAATAATTCATCAAATTCAAATTGGAGTTGACCACACCCCCAGTTATGAATCCAAAATTTTACTGTTTCTCCATTTTCCAATTCTCTTCTCATAAAATTATCACAAAAAGGCGTTAATCTGTATATGTTTTCTTTGAAGAATTTACATTCTGGTAAATCACTCGTACCAGTAAGGTGAAAAGCTGATTCAAAAATTGATTTCCATAATCTCGTCTCTGGTTTGACCCAATACCAGTACCATTTAGCCAACAAGGCGTCATTGAAAGTCTGAATGTCCAATATACCAAATCCTCCAAACTTCTTTGGTTTACACACTAACTCCCAATTTGCTAGAGGTATCCCTTTCATATTCGGTTCATTCTTCTTCCATAAAAAATTCCTTCTAGTTTTGTCTATTTCATGAATGACCCACATTGGCAATTTGAATACCGACATAAAATATATCGGTATAGAAGATAAAATAGCATTAATTAGAACCAATCTGCCTGCAATGGAGAGCTGCTTAGCTGCCCATCCCTCTAATCTTTGGTTAAGCTTTTGTATCAAAGGCAAGTAAGCGCTTTTGGGCAATTTTTTGTCTGACAGGGGTAGACCTAAATAATTGAAAGGCAAGCTGCCTTGTTTGCATCCTAAAATCTGAGTGAGCTGCTGTGCATTATCAAAAGCATGTGTGGAAAGTATGAGCTCAGATTTTTCCATGCTGACTGATAAGCCTGAGATCTGCTTAAAGATGCTGAAAAGAATCTTGAGTGCCTGAATTTGTCCAGTCTCAGGTTTAACAAAGAAAAGAGAGTCATCCGCATATAATATACAAGGTCTCATATTATCAAAGGGCAATCTCCAAGTACCACGTTCCACCAACTTGTCCAACCATCTCGGTAAAAAATTCATTGCCAAGATAAAAAGAAGTGGGGATAAAGGATCTCCTTGCCTTACCCCCCTCTTTAGTTGCAATTTTTTGCCCCTTAGACCATTGATTATTATTTGAGAAGATCCTTTAAGTACACAATTAGACATCCATGTTCTCCATTTACCTGGGAACCCTAATTTCTCCATTATTTTAATTAAGAATTCCCAGCTCAGAGTATCAAAAGCCTTATGTATATCTGCTTTAAATAAGGCTAATGGAATTTTCCTATCTCTTGCAATCTGCACCAACTGTTGTGCATAAAGGAAGCCCTCTGTAATCTGTCTCCCCTTTGTGAATCCTGTTTGATTGTCTTTAACCAGATTTATGATGTGAGGTTGTAATCTTTTTGCAAAGATTTTGGATACCATCTTCTGCACACTATGTATTAAGCTTATCGGTCTGAAATCATGAGGTCTCTTAGCAGATTCCTTTTTTGGTATCAACACAATGAATGAGGTATTTAAATTATCTAGACAAAGTCCCTTTTGCAGAACCTCATTAATCACCTTGTGCAAATCTGGTAACACCACGTCCAGGAATTCCTTATAAAATTCACCCGTAAAACCATCGGGTCCCGGACTTTTATTTGTAGGCCATTCCTTTATCACCATAGCAATTTCCTCTGAACTCACAGGATTGATTAATTCATGTAAATCCTGATTTGGACTATATAGATTTTCCCAATTTAAATTTGGCATTTGTGCTGAACTTGCCCCCATGAGGTCAGCGTAAAAATCCCAAAATACCTGAGCTTTCATTTGTTGTGACTTGTGCAACTGCCCTTGGAATTCTACTACATGTATCTCATTTTTTATTTTTGTTGTTGTTGCCGAAGAATGGAAATAACTGGTGTTACAATCCCCCTTTATCTGCCATCTGGCTTTAGCTCTTTGCCTCCACATTTCTTCTTCAGTTACAGATAGCTCCACATACCTCCTTTTGTCCTTTGTGTGAACCCATTTTTCCAAGTTTGTAGCTTGCCTGACTTCTTGCATTTTACCAAACCAATCCATGAATTCTCTACATACTACAATTTGGTCCTTTGTTCTTCCCATTTTGTCCTTTGTCCACTGTGTTATTTCCTTTTTGATAGCCTCCAACTTACTGTGTAAACCATCAGGTGATAAAGCTTGTCCCAATTGTACCCATTTTTCTCTTACCATTTGCTTAAAATTTTCTGATCCCAACCACTTGTTCTCAAATCGGAAAAATAAAGAGTGCTTGAACTTTGTACCAGCTGTAAGTAATAGTGGAGTATGATCAGAAGATGTGTTTGCAATTGCTTCTTGCTTGGTATTCGGGAAGGAATTACTCCAGTTATTCGAGATGAGAAATCTGTCCAGTCTCGCCATAGTTGGTTGATATCTAGCATTTGACCAAGTAAAAAAACTGCTCTATTATCAATATCGATCTTTATCTAAACTCTAAAGTAAAAGTTTCTGACACATGTTTGATATTATGGCTGGATCGATTTATAAATTCAATCTCTCTCTTCACTTGAAAATTAAGTCCTTAAATTAATTTGAAGTCTTTGGTCCTAATTCATTTATTGTTGGTAATGGTACGTAAATAAAACGACAAAGAAGGTAACGAGGAAATTCTCCTTCTCCGTGTTTTTTTTGTGAAATGGAGAGAACAAAATATGAAGTTGGTATGTTTAATTAATAAAATGACATGGGGCGTGGATTCCAAAAGGAATAATAGAATAGAATATTCTATATTCTATATTCTATATTCTATATTCCTATGGATAAGGATAAGGATAACTAGGATAAGTTAGCTACATTACATAATTAAGCAGCAAGAGTGTTTAGTGTTAGAGTCATGGGCTCATGGCAACGAATGTGGAATCAGCATTAATTTGTTTATGTTGTAAACAATTTCAAAATGGAAGATGACATATATATATATTTCATATTTACAGGCACGCCTTCATATTTTGATTTTTTTTTTATTAATACTCTAAAAACAAATGAAATTAATTAATATATTCTCGACTTTTTTTAAAAAAAAATTGCCCTAACCGCCCAGCTAGGAGGGCAACCAGTTCTCAGCACCAAACCTCTCCCAGTGGTGTGATCAACTTCATTTTTTTTTTCTTTTTTTAGATCTTAATATTTTCATTTAAATAATTTCTTGGAGATTTAGTTTTCTTGTTTATGGTGTATGACAAAAAATAAGACATTTAATATATTGATGAGTGATGTTGTAACTCATTATAACTTTAACTTGATTTGTCAGATTTATATCACAAGTCTAAAGATAACAATAATTAAGAACTTGGCATTGATTCTTAATAATTTATTTTATTTAAATATACACAAGACGGTCGGGACCTTGCCGAGGATCACCCTCGGACACTTGACGGAATCAAAATTGCAAAAAAAATGTTGTTTAGTACCTCAAAAATTCAGTTTAAGTTTTCTATCAGCGGTAGGCATACAACGATCGGTATTAATTTTTTGAAAAGTCTAATAGATTATTCAAAAATTATTTATATAATTATTTTAAAATGCATTTATTATTTATATTTATTGTGTGAGTGCATATTCATTAATTTCATTTATTTCTGGGTATTAATAAAAAATTCGGCTTCATATTCGATGACACAATTGTTTTACCGGGCGAAAATGAAGATTTTGGGCCAACCAGGCTAGAAAGCCTGTTGGTTGAGATCCGAATCCGGCCCGTTGAAGACTCCTCAGGAGTCGGTCCTCCCTCCCTCGTGAGTTGTGAGTTGTGAGTTGTGACTCGCGAGTCGTAAGACCACCTCTCCTTCCTTTTCCTTTTCTGATTCATTCCATGTTTGTCGATCTGATTAAATTGGCAGAGAGAGAGAGATGTTTGGATCAAAAGATGAGGTGGAGATGCAAAGGCGCAACGCCAGGTTACGTCCAATTTTATTTACTACATTTATGATTTATATTTGGGAAAGATTTCCTTTAATTGCCAACCAAATTTGCAAAACTGGATGGATCTATCTATTCGAACAATTGATAAATCATCTATTCAAACAAGTGCGCATGGACATGAATTGCAGTGTTTTCAGCAAATCAAATCAAGTCAAGTCAAATCAAATCAGTAGTACCAGTGCAATAAATAAATAGATAAATGAATAAATAATCCTTGATGATTTGAAGCCTAACAAAGAGTATTACATATACACACACAGGATCTTTCCTGATGAAAAAATCCCAAGGGCAGAACGGGTTGGTGTGACAGTGACACACAAGACCACGAAGGCTTTTGCGGATCCCAACAACAACAACCACTGGCAAAATTTAGTTTTAGACCCCAGCAGCAACATAGTTCTCACATGGAACCGTGTCTTTCTCGTCTCTTGCCTCTTTGCACTCTTTATTGATCCTTTTTTCTACTTCATCCCTCTATTTGCTTCTACTTCATCAGTCTCATGTGTGGGAAAGGATAACAGCTTGAGTATTACTATCACTGTTATGAGGTCACTCGCTGATTTCTTTTACATGTTCAACATTGCTGTCAAGTTCAACACTGCTTATGTTCGCCCTAATTCAAGGGTACTTGGTGAGGGAGACCTTGTTACCAACCCAAACCAGATCAGGAGGCATTACATCAGGTCGCCAGACTTTGTCAGAGACATTCTGGCAGCTGTGCCTGTTCCTCAAATACTACTCTGGGGTATCATGCCAGCAATAAGTGCATCAGACTACAATGTCAAGAACACCACATTTGGCATCGTATTGGTGTTTCAATATGCATTTAGGATGTACCTCATAGTCCCTCTAAGCAACAAAATCATCAAGTCCGCAGGTGTTGTAGCAAATACTGCATGGGGAGGCGCTGCATACAATCTCCTTCTCTATATGCTAGCCAGCCATGTACAAAAAAAACAAAAAACTACTCTCTCATTTTTTTCTCCTCCTTGGACTTTCTATCTTTCATTATTATTAATATTGCTTTGGTTGCAGATCACTGGTGCCATATATTATCTACTCACAGTGGAGAGGCAAATCACTTGTTGGAACCAAATTTGCTCATCAGAAACAGCATGTGATGTTAGATTTCTAGATTGTGACTATGCCAATGCAAATTCACCTACTTTTTCAAACTGGGCCAAGTCAACTGGTGTGTTCAATAATTGCAATGCTGCTAATGAAACAATAGATTTTAGGTTTGGGATTTTCAAGAATACTTTAGCAATTGGGGCAGCTTCAACAACATTCCATGAAAAATATTTCTATTGCCTGTATTGGGGCCTACAACAACTGAGGTACTTGCACGTGACAATTTATTCAGCCATATATGTACTATAGTACCATAAGTTTATATAGTGATTTCTTATTGAACTAGTTAAGTTTCCAAATATTTAGGAGTACATGTCCCAAGATGCTCGTAATTCTATAATTATTTCTATAATTATAGTGATGCACGGCTTTTAATTCTATAATTATTTATATGGTTTATAACTAATTACCATTAAGAATTTAAGTTCTGCATGCTAGTAGCTCTGTATGAACTATATGTAAAAAAATTCTATGCTGTCTGCTAATAATTCTTGGTTCCTAAACTTTGTAGACAAAATTTATGTCTAAAAAATGATTATGAAATTTCAGTTCAAGCGGGAATCCTCTTACGACTAGTACATTCATTGCTGAAAACACATTTGCTATTGCAATTGGAGCTGTCAGTCTCATCTTGTTTGCACAATTGATTGGTAATATGCAGGTAATAAATTGGTACTGTTTACTTTTTTTGTGTTTTGAGTTTTCAGAAAATGCAGAATCAATAAATTAGCATGTTTGATTTGACATAATATGTTTGTAGACATACCTGCAATCAATAAACAAGAGACAGGAGGACTGGAGGCTGCGTCAGAGGGACACAGAGGAGTGGATGGACCACCACCAGCTTCCCCCAGAGCTTAAAAAACGCGTCAGGCGTTTTGTGCAGGTGAAATGGTTTGCCACCAGAGGGGTGGAAGAGGAATCAATTTTACACGCTCTGCCTTCTGATATTCGTCGTGATGTGCAACGTCACCTGTGTCTGGACCTTGTGAGACGTGTTCCCTTCTTTTCACAAATGGATGAGCAGCTGGTAGTGGCAATATGCGAGCGTCTGGTATCATGTCTATGCCCTGAAGGTACGTACGTGGCAAGAGAAGGAGATCCTGTCAATGAAATGCTCTTCATTATACGTGGCACCTTGGAAAGCAACACCACTAATGGCGGCCACTCCAATTTTTTCAATTCTATTCGCCTTAATACTGGCGATTTCTGTGGGGAAGAACTACTCACTTGGGCCCTCATGCCAAAGACCCATGATTATTTCCCGACTTCTACTCGCACCGTGAAAGCACTTACCGAGGTTGAGGCATTTGCACTACCAGCTGAAGACCTCAAATTTGTGGCGAACCAGTTCAGACGTTTACACAGCAGAAAGCTACAACACACTTTTCGTTTCTACTCTCATACATGGCGCCTTTGGGCTGCTGGCTTTATTCAGGCTGCCTGGCGCCAGTACAAAAGGCGAAAAATGTCTGAGAGCCTCACCCATTGGGAGGAAACTTACGCATGGTGGCCCGAAGAAGAAAAAGAGGAAGACAAAGAGATAGAGAAAGAAGAGTCTTCTAGTGGCACCCATGATGACGGGGCCGCACAAATACATAAGCTGGCCCCATCAACTTCTAGAAGGTTTCTGGCGGATGATGCAGCCACCTTGGCCAGGTTACAAAAACCCGATGAGCCTGATTTTTCCGCTGACCATTTTGACTAGAAGCTGGTTGCTGGTAATGTATTTGTTTATGTAAAAGGAGCATATAATGTATGTATTTGATTGTACATTTGTAGGAGTTCCATTTGGGATTGTTTGTTCTAATGCCTGCCTGCCAGTTCATCTTTATTTAGTTAGTGAAAGATTTGCTAAATATAGTTTTCTAAAGTTAGAAATTCAAATGTACTTGGAGCTGTCACTTGACACAGTTTTTTTTATTGATTCCGGAAAATGTGCATGGCTGAATGTTTTTTAGGATAGGAACCTTTTTCTATTATTGAATAACTATGCATTTGTAATATGTAATTACGATTTTATATTCCTTTAATTCAATACATCAACATAAATATGGGCTAGTTGTGCCGCTCTTGCTCACTAGTTGTGGGTTGTTGTCATAGAAGACAGTATTTAACTTTGTGGGTTTTGCTGTCGTCAAAACACAATATATATTTGCTAGAATTAAATCATGTAGAAGCATCATGTTATAAAATTCTAAGAAATCATGTACAAAAAATGCCTGCTATTAAATCCAAAACTATATAGCAGAATTGACAAAACAACAAGTATCAGAAGTGACCACAACACGACTGCTACCCAATTGGAATATCATCAGAATATTTGAATCAAAAACTATATAGAAGAAATATCATCAGAAGTGCTAGCTAGCTAAAAGGACTAATTGGAACTAGCACAACTGCTACTACAAGTAGCATAGGCAGTACTAGTGCTCGAAGGAGAAACATCTGACTGATGCAAAGCAACCTTTCCAAATTCCTCACGAGAATACTTGTTGATCACTGCTTTCAGCTTGCCATGTGACGCTCCAAGACGAGCAGTCACCAAGATTTGAGCACATTCACTGTAGCAAAAGATACAACTTTTTCAGTCTGAAGATATGTCTATGAGAGAGAGAAATAATTAATTAAGAGAGAGAGAGAGAAGTGGTGGTAAGTACGAGAGCTGAGGGGCGGCATAGTGGGTATGGTGAACAAGGGTAGGAGTCCAGATAGGGGATTTGTGAAGGATGGTACGCGCCACGTAGACACAAGAAGCTGCCACCATAGAAGGGCTGAACTTAATTAAAGACTGCTCTAACAGACCCAGCTCAGCAATAAAATACACCATGTTCTCCATCTGTTTATTTTATAATTACTATTACTATAAAAATAGGATCTATCTTCAATGAAAAACATTTAATTAAGTAACAAACAAACAAACAAACCTCTTTATCAGCTCGCGCTGCCTTGATGAAACGAACCAGAAACATGTAAAGAGTCGGCACCGTCAGGTACCAGTCTAGCTTGTTCAGTACCTGCTTCTCTTTCTCCAGTATATCATCTCTCTCATATGCATAATTTGATATCTCGATCAAGTCACCCACCTTGTTCAGTACATGTAAATGATTACTGACATATCTAGAGAGAGAAAGGATATATATATATATATATCAATCAATATGTTAAAACCTACCTGTGGGGCCCAGATCTCCTCATATTTTGAGGCAATAAGCATGGCACAGATTCCAATCAGTTGGATCTGTGTCTTTGGTACTAGCAGCTTCTCCAGAGAAAGGTACCGGTCAAATATGTACACTGTCAAGTAAAGGGTTTCCGGTCTCAGTTTGAACCTGTTGTGCACTTCAACAATCCAATCCAGTACAATTGCTCTCCTCCTAGGGTTTGTATCAGTTTGATGAATCATATAATCATGGGGCCTGTATGTGTCCTGTACCACAATTAAAATCTTAAAAAGTCATTTAATGTCCTCTTTAGCATAGGAAAGTAAAGATGCATATGAACTACAAACCTCAACTTGGTTGTAGTATTTGTAGATGTCTTCAATGTATTCAACCACCGCAAGTTGGTTGTTGGTATCAGCTGCATCGATATCCTCTATTTCTGCCTCCTTTCTTGCTTTCTCGTTTATCCCACATGCAAACTTTTCAAACACACACATATATATTAATTAGTAATGAAGTCATAGTACCAACTCATAATAATAATGCAAAATTACTCACCTTGCTCCGCGCACTGAGTACGGATGTGAGTGTATGCACCTCCCTTCTTCTAGAATACTCAGGCTTCCTTATTGGCTTAACGGGTACGGGTACAGTCACCTTCCCCACACTTGGATCCGACCGACTGTTCTGCATTACCTTTTTTCCTCCATGCTTATTGGATGGTAGAGGTAGAGGTGGTGCTTTAGCCACACTTGGATCTGACCGACTGTTCTGCATTACCTTTTTTCCTTGTTGCTTATGGGATGGTAGGGGTAGAGGTGGAGGTGGTGCTTTAGCCACATTGCTTTTCCTTGCAATGGGTCTCTGTTCAACACGCTTCTGTACTGCCTGATTATTAATCTGCAAATGCACGCAAAATTTAATTTCAATCAGCAACTTAATCTCAACTGGTGTCCACTTTTACTGACAACTGACGAGCTATCAGTTCTTCACCAGAATACATCAGCCTTTGGTACTTTTATATTTGATTACTGAGTTTTAATTTTAATTGTGAAGGAAGGGGACCTGTTTTTGCTTGAGTGTTGGTTTGGTGACACATGTGGCCTTCCGTGTGGCAGGTTCCACATTTACCAGTTTTCTGACTTCTTTTGCCAGCTCAGTGCCTGATTTCTGTAAAATACAGGTGCAAAGATTGGGCAGAATAGATTTTACAAATTAAACAGATACATGTCCAGCACCATACCGTACTGGATTGGTGCATGTCAGAACATATATAATTAATTCAAATCATGGCCGGTATTGGTACTGTACTAATAAAGACCAAAGTTTTTTTAGTTACGCATAGAGATACAGGGGTGCATGCATTACCTTACTACCAGACACAGTGGTGGCTGTCTGTGCATTTGCAAGAAGCTTAGCACCAAAACTCCTAAAAAATTGATTTTTGATAAAATTAAAGAAATCTGAATAATAAAAAACTTTCACATGGTCAGCACTGGTGCAATAATTATATCAATAAACACATACCTTGTTATTGGACGGTTTATGGGTTTCCTGTTCAAGAGAAAGAAAACAGTTGTCGCATAACTCCAATAAAGTAAAAAATAAAAAATAAAAAAAATACAATTAAGGGACTATTTGCAAGATTACCCATCAAGAGTTTGGCGTGCAGGATTTAAGTTACTAATGTTGTCAAGTGCGGGACGAGCTTTTCTATCTCCATATTTACCAGTTGCTTGTTGCTTTGGCACTTGTGCCGGTACCTGTACAGCCCCACCTGACAAATTAAATTAGATATTTGTTAAAATCCTGAAATCCCTTAATTAAATTAAATTTAAAGCAATATTATTTTTGGTGTCGTACAGCTATTAAGATTAAAGAATTACAGTTTGAACATTTATTTTCTTTATCTTTATATATGAAAGATGATCTGTTTGAATATACAAAAGAAATGTACACAAGAATCAGAAAAGTAATACAAATCCTAAACCTAATAGCTTAAATAATATTTCTACACTAGTCCTCTACTTTTACAAAAATACAGATCCAATACAGCTTTTTTATAACGTTTTTCAGGGATTGAAAACCTAATTGTTAGATATAAGAAATCAAGAATATAAAAGTAAGTAATAATCAGGGATTGAGAACAAACTTGACTCGAACTAATTTGTATATAAAACCCTCCCTCTAATTTCATAAAATCAGAGATTGTAACGCATTCTACTTATCAAAGTTTAAAAATGAGAGACAAGAATTTGAAGAATTTAACGCATGAAGATGCAGTAGAAGAATTTGAAGAGAAGAAAAAGAAAGTGCTGCGAGAATTTCTGGTTGAAAGAAATTTGAAGAATTGGTACCTCTCTCTCTCGGGTTCTGAGAAACGACGACATTTTGATTTCTTGAAGCCATTTGTTCTTCACTTTCAATCAAATAACGACGAGCTACACAATTTGAAGAAACTTTCTCCCCCCTTTCTTTCTTTTTGTTTTCTCTGTTGGGTTCTTGCCTTCTTGGAAGAGAAGAAAATTAATGAAAAATGGGGTTTTTGAAATACAAGTAGACTCGACTCGACGGGACGCCTGTCTCTCTTTCTCTCCATTTCTTTTTGAAACGGACGCTGAGAGTACTACCATCCATCGTTGGATCCAAGCCATATTCACACGTGGCCGTATCTTAATTACTTTTTGCAACGGTCGGAATTTTCAAGTTTTGGTCAAGCCTTATCATGATCGGACGGCTCAAGGCAACTAATAGCACAAATGCCATATATCATCTTCTTCTTCAAATCAACTTCATTTCTAATATTAATTTTTTAATTTTTTGGAATAGAACTTTTTTGTTATGGCATTGTTTTTCCTCCAATTCAAATAATTGATGTAATTTAGTTTTCGTGTCACTTAAACTTTAAATTATTATTTGATTTATCAGCAGGAAGTAATAATTTTATTTTAGATGCATAAAAAAAATATAATATCATATAATGCGTGATTTAGTTATGACTTATCTATTACTGAAATTTACATTAATTTAATTACATGGTAAAGTGGGAAGATATTTAAATTTAGTAGAAAGTAGCAACTAAATTATAACATTTTGGACATGTCAAGTGGGCCTTGAAAATATTGTCTGTCAAATGGGCCGTAATTGTTTCCACTGAATAAAATTGCATTGGCAGGCTTTTTAGCATTCAGAAAATGAAAACGAAATTCTTAGCATCTCATCTCATGTCACCTAAGGCAACTCAAATTTTTAGTTGAGATCCGGACTGTTCGATTTGTTACGACACAAATACTAAAGGAACCACGACCACGACCACGACCACGACCACGACCACGAAATGGTTTGAATTCTGATTACACGATGCTAAGTCCTAACGTCCTTGGCCATGTATTATTAGAAATGTTAGAATGAGTTGCATCGAAGTGGTCGTGCCGGAGTGGTTATCGGGCATGACTAGAAATCATGTGGGCTTTGCCCGCGCAGGTTCGAATCCTGCCGACCACGTTTTATTTATTTTATTTTATTTTATTTTATTTTATTTTATTTTATTTTATTTTATTATTCTCTTTTCTTTTTCTTTTACAACTTACCAGGGTTCGTAGCTTCATCATTTAATCATTTTCTTATCTCTCTCAAATATCTTTTCACTTTTTAGTGTACAATCATTTGTGATTCTTAGATGAATAATTACTTGCATTATACTACGTACTCTTTCTCTTAGTGTTTCATTTAGTAATTGAAAAATGTAGCAAAACAATCAGATTTTAACTGAGGTTGCTTGTGACATTAATGTAATTCTTTAATCAATGAAATCCACAAGATATGCTCCAATGTTAAAAGCTCTCTTCTTGTCATAATGTTCTTTCATTAACCATTTCTCACCAAACTAATTGCAGCACTAAACTAAACACCAGTGAAGCCAATAAAACTTAAAACATGGAACAAAAAGGATTAATCATTCTAAGCCAAAATGGTACCAGCATTACGCGAGCCAACTTATTAATGATATAATCAGAAATTTTGGAAAATCATAAATGTATTTAGAAAAATGGAGCTGCCGACTAGAACAAAGCCAATAATTTGCCCAAAAGAGACACCAGTAAATCAGTTCTATTTCTTAACATATGATTCTATATTCTTTAGCCATCTAATAAGCTCAATTTTATCCTTATTCATCATATAATCATGCAAGAAGTTGGCCATGTTGTCATCCACCCCTCTATTTTCCAAATATTCTCGAACTTGCTCTTTTGCTTCCTCTTCTATTTTCCTACAGAAAGCAAGGTCAATAGAAAATTAAAAATAGATAGACAAGTATAAATAGGAAATGTAACCTTGGATCCAGTTTGTCATACCATATAGATTGGAACTGGCATATCATTGGCACCGCACCGCATTAGCACAAAAAATTGTTTGCTTCTTTATATACTTCAAAACATTATATACGGTATTGTCGATTTGTACAGCTTTTATTTTCAATTACCCTCTCTTTTTGGGTGTTACGGGTGTATGTCATGTAAGGTTTCTCTTTTTAATTTTTATAGGTTAGGAAATAGGAATCAGCAATGCTACAAGCAAGTGAGGAGTAAAATAGTGATTGCTAATGAAAGAAATGGTAAACCCTAAACCACAGCTGAGCAAGTAACTGCACAAATATGCAAATGATGAAAACTCTTTGCTTTCATGTAAAAGTTACAAACCCAAAGAAAAAATAGTGGAAAATGTTATTACTTGAAATTGCGGCCCATGTATGGCATCCCAGTGGGCCCATTCTGCCTGAGGCTGAGGGGAAAGGCATTCTCCACTACCAGAAAATCGGGCCACGCTGAGCAAACAAACCCGAAAGTAGAGCCAGCATGCGAAACTTCCACGACCAGGCTTATGTGGAGGCGGGGCCCACGCTCGTATGCCTCAACTTTCTTATAAAGGCTGAGGCCAGGGTTAGGGTTAGCGTTTGCAGCACCATCAAACATGGTTGCATCAATTTTTATTTCTTCACCAGGATTATAGGAGGTGGATTTTAAACGAATCCATTGCTGACCGGGGTGATCTTGTATGGTGTACAATTTGAAGCGTGACATAGGCTGATATATAGATATATTTATTATTATACAAAATTAATGAGATTGTCAGTGATCTTGCATGGCATTTTGGATGCTCAAATGGGGATTAATTGTTATGATAAATGTAAATAAGTTTGATTAATTTGGTACTTTGGATGCTCAAATTTAGATAGAATTTAACAATAGTACCAAACTATAGCATACGAGCGAATTTAATGAGGAAAATAATTACGGAATGAATGCTTAGAGGAGAGGAGAGGAGAACCTTGTAAGGAGGGTTATGGTCGGAGAAGTAGGCAATCTCGGAACTCAGAATTCGTACAAGGTTCTCATCGAAGGCAGCCGGGGTCGAAGAAGAAGAAGAAGAAGAAGAAGAAAGTAGAGCGGAGGAAGAAGAGGAATGTAGGGTTTTGAGCAGAAGAGACGACGGAGAAGAAACGACGGGAATTGTCTCGGCCAGGCGCCGCAGCAACCGCGCCATTGGATCTCTCCAGTCGAATCTTCAGAATTGGAATTGGAATTGAGATCGTAAAACTGGAGAGTGGAGATAGATAGATAGATAAAATTGTTAAGTCATTTCGCTAATAAGGGCCGTCCACTTTTGGCCCAGCCCATTAATTTCCCAATCCAATATTCCAATTCCTTTTTTTTGTTTTACAATTCAAAATATTTCAACCCTTGTCGTTTAAATTAAATAAAATAGATCCGAGCAAACGAGATCAATTTGGCAATAAGAGTGGGGCCCACACGTATCTGGCTGGCAGACGGTCCCCACTAGAGTTGAAAATTGATTTACTTATTATTAGTCTAACGGCTATTTTTATGAACCAACCCAACCAACCAACCAACCAACCGTTGGGACTGACTACTGCATGCCTTAATTTCTCTCCCTTTGAAAACCAAACCAAACCAACTTCATTGTTATTCCAACATTTATTTGCCTTTTCATCTCTGTAGGCTGTAGCTGATCTCTTTAAAAATTAAAAATTAAATGGCAAATTCTTATAGACCCGCCTACTACTCCTCCATCCAGCACTCACTCACCTCCATTTGCAAATCTCTTTTCAAATCTAACCGCCGACGTCTCCTCACCGACGAGCAGAAACACTCAGAAGCTCTCAAATGGCAGCAGGACCAATTCCACAAGATACTCCACCTTACTGCATTGCTCCGCGAAGGAATTGTAGATGAGTCTGAGGTCTCTGCATTCCGTGCCACCCTCCTTGAATCAATTGCAGCCACCCCCAAACCGACCAACCAAGAATCACCACGTCTCACCCGTGATAAGCTTCTCTTCTTGCAAGTCAGTAATTTCAACTCTCAAATCTCCTCCTATATATGTAATATATACTTCTGTATAATTTATTTATTTATTTGGTATTTACCTTAATTAATTAATTTCTTTTCAATTAGGAATTGTTACACTCGAAATGCATCTCTAGCGAAGAGTACCATACATTCAAAAGGCCGCTCTTACAAAGACTTGCAATTCTTGGTGAAGAAATTAGTTCTCAAGACATAAAGATGGGTAACCCAGAATCTGTAGTGGCCACACAAAAGGCCATACGGAAAGAACAGGAAGAAGAAGAAGAAGAAGAAGAAGAAGAGTGGTCAGTAATAGACTTACAGGACCCTACCACAGAAAATCCCTCTGAGAAACCAAAACATAAAAACCCAATAAAGCAACTCATCAAGTCATCTAATAAAAATAAAGAGAAAAAAGAGAATATTGTTGTTCTTATTTCGAAAAATGAAACAAAAACATCCATTTTGACTAGTGAGAAAGGAAAGAGGAGAGAAAGAGAGGGTGGTGAGAAGAAGGGGGGTTGGGGCTTGGATGGGTTTAAGAGGTGGAGAAAAAACGGTGGACACGAACAAGAGGAAGAAGCAGAAGAAGGCACGGCGCGGCCCTGTTTGGATAAAATAGAGAGATCTGATTTTTTATTTGATAATGCGGCAAATGCCATAGCAACTGACTCTGATAAGGTAATTACGCCATTTGGTTATACTGGTAATTACTCCTGATGCCCAACTTTTTAGATCTAATTAATCGCATACTATTCGCATTTCAGGTGCTAGGGGATAACATAAAGAAGGAGCTTTCTTGGATCAAAACGGAGCTGTCAGCAACAAACCAAAACGTCCATTTTTCGTATGTTTCCAGTCCATGAATAGATGGTTTATTTATTTATGTATGTATTTTCTTCATGTTTGCCTGCATATTTGAATTGGTTATTAATTTTCAGGGATGAACAAGTGGAAGCAATTTCAACAAAATTACCCATGGACAAATCTGATCTCAACAGCTACTTCCCCAAGTAATATATATAAATGTCAATTAATTAAGACGGACAATTTCATATCAGATTGTTATAATTAATTTGAGGTTGAATTGCAGGGCATGGTGCGATAGGCATGGTGACACGGTGTTACAAGTTGTTAAAAAAGAAATGAAAGAGCGTGTGAATGTGAATGTCACAAGCACAAGCACAAGCACAACAATGGAAAGCAATGCTAACAAAGACTGGGTACATTTTGACGATTCAGAGAATTTTCACCCAAATCTCTTTGGCAATTAACCCCCTTTCCTTTTTGTAAATTCTACTTTTGCACATTTCAATTTATCTATTTTATTTCTTTGAGAATTGGATTTATGCTCTTGTAAGAAATCATTTGCCTTTGTGTGTCACTTGGAATTATATATGTTCCTACTTGAGTTGCTAAAAATAACAACGAGTTTGCAAATTCTGGACTCTACTTTGAAAATTTTGCATCAAAGTGTTCGGCACATGTAAGACATGATTAATAAGCATAAAGAACAATTTGATAAAGCTTTATACCAGTATATATAACTTGACATTTAGAAAGATACTTTATTTAATTTCAAGCTAAAATAGAAACGTCTTTTCTGACTTTTACAAGTATAAGAGAGAGAGAGATGGTGTTTCTGAGGTGTTCACAAGAAGAAAATATCACAAACGATAAATACGAAGAGACATTGCCTTGAAAATATTAACTTTTATGGTTTATGAAACAGTGACAGGTGACGGTATGAATTATAATTACATGCACTCAAAATAGCATAAATAAATTTAAGGTTGTTATTTTATATTTATATAGTTTAATTATTATGTTTAAGGTTGCGTAGGTTTTATTTATACTGTGACAATTTTTTTATTTTTAAGCTATTTTGTGCCATCTTTTATAAATTATAAAAATAGTAAAAAAATTCAAAAAAGTAAAAATTAGTATTCTACAAGTTCATTATATAACCAATTTACTGAGCTATTTAGACAGAAAATTAGAAATAAAAAACTTAATTGACAACTTCAACTCAAGTTTTGAGACTCTTCCCTTAATTTTTTTGTAATTCTAAATATTGAAAAACAGCGAAGCATACACTAACGCATGCATCTTCTCACAAGCTTTCTGAAAAGTGATCATTTGCTGAATTGGACACTCGAGCACTATTTTATGGCCGTTTAAAGTTTCATAATTGAGAAATGACTTACAAAATAATTGATAGAGATGCATTATAATATAAAGACAGATCAAAATTGTTGGAGCATTCATATACAATTGTCTGAAAGAAAAATGTTTCTCATTTAGCTTTGAAATAACTCAAATAATATTTATTTATTTACTTAATCTTAATCTTAATTGATTTCGGATTCGGATTGTATCATATTTATTGTTAAAGCAATATAGATCAAAATCAAACAATAAGAATATCCCAAAAAAAAAGAGAAAAAGAATAGAAATCATCAAAGCAGGAAAATTGAAATCATTATATACATACTAAACAATCTCTTTAAAAAAAAAATAACATAGCCAACCGCGTCACAGTGGATTGATCGGACAAAAAAATCCATAGCAAACCGTCTCACTGTGAGACGACCAAGTATGGAAGCAAACCGCCTCACCGTGGAGCAGTCAGGTTATTTTTCAATTTTTTTTGAAAATCGAGGGTACAGTCATTTTTTTTTTTTAGGGTATTTAAAAAAAAAATTTGGTTCAGAATACAAACGAGAGAATTCTTTTCCTAAGTTGCGAAAAAATAACAATGAGTTCGCATATTCTCGAGTTAGCATATGATTAGTGAGATGAGTACGATAATGTCGAAAAGTGAAGTTTAGCTGGAATTTTCACATTGATTCAAATAACAGAAGCTACGAATTCTGACACAAAATATGGCTCCGTAATACATGCCCAAATAAAGCAGTAATTAACCTAGTAATAATCCTGCCCCCAATTCACTATTTCCGAAACAATGAGAGCAGTTGAATCATTAATGAAGTGTCTAGTTGAGAAATCGGCGGCAATTTTTGGAATTACAAAAGCAGGGGATCTTTTCTCCTTCATTTTCAGGGTTGAAATGGTAATCGTAGGTGATTTCCTCTCCTGGATTTATATCCCTCTCTGCAATGAATACCACCTTTTTCTCATTCAAAACCGATATTATCTTTGCCACACAGTTTGCCTGGATTATATATATAAATTTCTCTAGATTATTATATCAGCCAAAAAAAAATATACATATATATCTTGCATGTAATAAGAGAGGGTAGGGGCATCAATAATTTACCGAGCAGGAATGGTTGACGAATCTGGAGATGCCACCTTTGCGAGTGGCATCAATAATATTCTCTTCATCGATGCGGAAGAAATAACATGCACTTTTTGAATGTAGCCTTTGTCCAGATTGGTACTCTTTCTCTCTCTTGTCAGCCACTCTCAGCCTCACTATCTCCCCCACATACTCCACCACCTATATATGTATTACAGTATTTATTAATCATCTTTGAATCATCAAATTGGAACCATAGAGAGAGTGATTACTAAAGCTGTGCTTTTTATGGAAATTATAATGGAGTCATTACTTTTGCGAATGTTTTTCACAATATGATCTGATTAGGTCTCATAATATAATACCAATGTGGCAAGTGTTATTCCAGTAATGAACTAAAGCAAACTTTGATGTTCAATAGTAATTCATATTGTTGATTGATAAGACCCATAATGAAACTAGGCAGTTCAGCATTCCTTTGGTATTATAGCTTTAGACGATACCATGGCACCATGAGGGATGAAGCAAGAAGTGTAAAGTCCAAGTGCATGTATGCGTGATTTATAGACCACCAAATGCTTCCATCCCTGCAATTGCTTGTAACGCATATATTCCTTCTGCACAACCAATGACAAAAACAAAACTCAAATGAAAATAACATCGGAATAATGCCTAGTGTGTTTGGCAACAACCTTTAAGTGGAGTACTGCTGTTCAGAATAATGATAGAATAACACCAGGTGACCAACTCTCAAAGTACAAAATTAAAAATTGAAGAAAGGGGATGTGATTTACCTGCAAATCAAGTTCCACATCTGGCGAAGAAAGTGATTTGACAGCCACATCGGTAAATGGTTTCTTACCATTAATCCGAAGCCATGCATTGATTTGTTCTTCTGAAACAATGCAAGCCCTGGAATCACCTTTCGTCGCTGTATTATCAAAAGCAGGGTTTTCATATTGTCCCCTTTTTCGGCCTTTGAACACCTATTAAACCATAAAAACAAAAATATATGGAGAACATAATTATAATTCAATGACAAATAGCTGAATTTTTGTTCCATAAAACCCAAGGAAAACCCGAGTATGAGGGGGTGGGAGGAGGATTCCATTTGAAGGGACAAACAAGATACTTTTGGATCTTATTTTAAAATAAAAATAAAAAAAACTGGCACCATATAGGTCGTATCCTTTACCAGCTCAGAGTTGGGGTATGACAGTAAATTGAAATGCTTCTACATTACCTCTGTCCTTGCACATGTCCAGCCTTCATTTGATGCATACTTCTCATTTCCCTCGATATATAAATTTTCTCCATCTGACTTGTTTACCGTTGCATGATAAATGCACCTCCCATAAAAGCCGACCTTCTCATCATGTTCTCCTTCCACCTCATTTTGTAGTAAACCCTGAATTGCCAATCAAAATTACTAAATGAAAAAGCAGCATACAACCAAAATTTAAAGACTTGCAAAACCAGTTCAGCTGTTCTTTAGCCCTTCATTTATTTTATTTGTTTGTTATCTCTCTTCTTTATTATTTATTAAGCCCTTAATGTGTTATGCATAATATTTTGCCAGATGTTCCTTTTTGTTGGTTTATTTGGTGTTATATGCAGTAAAAATCATATTACAACTAACCAAGCTGAGTAATTGCAATGGTTAAAAAATAATGGATGCTTAGTATAAAATTAATTTTGCAGCTGATATTTAATCGAGCCAGATTGCTGGATTAAATTAAGCCAGCTGATATTTAATTTTGCTTAGTACAAAATTTATGGTAAGTGGCTGCAGATTGCTGGATTAAATTAAGCCTTGAACGCTTAAGACTTAACTGCACAATTGAGGCAGACGTTAATTTTAGGGGATTAACCATCTGGACAAGTTAAATTTACAATTCTTTAAATCACTGTTTATAGATGCAAATTATCCTGTATTGAGCATGCTATAAAGGTTATTCTTGCCATTTAGGCTCAAAACTTCATATTTTGTACCTTTTGATGAGCACACCAAGGATGAAATACTATGGTACAACCTGAAATTCTACATTTTACACAAGAACCACCTGGCCGTCTGCAGACTGAGCAAATCTGATACAAAAGTAATAAATATGAAATACCGATAAATTATCTCAAAGTAGAAGGATAATAATGTAAAACATGCTGAAAAGAAAAAAGTATTGCTAGCAGTAGATATGTTATTTTTGGTGGGCTTCACTCATCATAGCAACTTTTTAAGAAACCTTGCCCCAACAAAAAAAAAAGGACAAGAGTTTGTTTCAGTACTGTATTAGGAAGACCAGCATTACCAGTTCTGCTTAGTAGATCAGAAAATCAGTGATGCTCAAAATTCAAAGCTCCACACAATGCATAAGAAAATAACTGGTAACAACACTATCTTGAAATCTATCAGCCAAAACTGTATAGCTTACACTATTTTTTCTGGAAGGAGTGCCAGACAGATCAAAAGCAGCCATAGTGTTAACATTGGGGCACCTCGTACTGGGGGTCCACAGACCACAAACCATGTGGACCCAGTGTACCATGGAACGATTTTCATCTGCTCCGTTGAATTGAGTACTTGGTCTACCAAAACATGGTTTATGCAAATATTCTATTAGACTGTTTATGAGTTTTCGGGGCTTCAGTGCCCTTGTCATAGCCCCGCCTTGGTATCCACACAGAACACAAACCTACAAAAAATAGGCCAGTTGGAATGAGAACCGGTTTAACAAAAAATAGTGGTTTAATGCTACGTGGATGGCCCACAGAGGATCAGCTCCACAATTTACTCTTTGAACTGAAGCCATGAAAGGTCATATGAGGCCATGAGGGTATAGATGTATATTTTATCATTCTCATTGTTCTCTTCTTAGCTTGGTTGGTAAAGAATTTGGCAAATTTATTGTTTAATATCATTTAGATAGGCCTAAATAGTGCATATACTTGGCATCAACTATGCTAGTATTACTAGTAGAATCAATAAAGCAGATATGAAAAGAGACAATGACAGATCTATGCATACTGCAATATAGTAAAATTGTAAATGTAGTTTGACACAACTTACCGGATCGAAAAAACCAGCCCTACAGGGTCTACAAAACCATGGACCCTTGGGCTGTCGCAAAATGCCATAGCATGCCTGGTGCACCTGCAACATTCATGAATAAAATCAGTTTAGATTCTAACAAATTGCAGCAAGAAGTCAGACCAGGGGCGAAAGTTTCTTTTATTTAAAATATTTGCATTAATGCTGTTTTCATGTACCAGTTCATGAAATAATTTGGTTATTACAGGTGACCAAATGTATCTCTCAGAACTAACAGTGTTGTTATCTAATGAGTTATAAGATTGAATCTGGAATTTGACAGCTCAATAGTTCACCCAAACCTACCTTCCAGAAGGAAGGCAGAGGAAAAACAAACAAAAAAAGGGGAATAACCGTGATTGTGCAATGTTGACACCGCAAAATTGTATTGATATCCTCCTCGGTCGAGCTTCGGCAGACAGAACAAGACAACTCAGAGAGGGAAAGATGTTTATGTTCCTCAGCATGCCTGTAGTAATGATTAAGACAGGGTTTTATCAAAGAACAGTAATTGTATATACCAGTACAGATAATAGGTAAACTACTGATAAAAATATAAAGTATTATAAATCTTAAAAAGCCAACCTTGACTTTCTCTCATGAGAGGCAGGGAACAACTGACATTCACCACCGGAAAGTGAAGGACTCACATGTATCACATTATTTGATTCTTCTTGCACAAATCCTGTATCAGCATAACATAAATTATTTCAATGTTTTTATTACATACATTCTGAAGAAATCTCTTTTTATTCAATGTATAAAAAGTAACTTGGTCCATTTAGACAAAAAAATAAAGATTTGCTTTATTACGTCAGAGATCAATAAAATGTACCTAACATAATTCAAGAATAGTATAATATTTATTACCTTTGCCAGTTTTGGGAGAATGCTCTAATTTACTCATCTGCTCTCCCTCCATTATATCAAGAGATATGCTCTTCATTTTCACTCTTTTATTTTTTCCAGAATATTCTCCAAATTCATTTAATTTGGTGTCTTTAAACTTCCGAGCTGATCGACTTAAAGTTGGCTCTACCATAACAGCATTATTCATCGGATTATTATGAACAAGTCGCATACTTTTCCTTAAATCAAGCATTCTAGGATTTTCTTTGGCCAAAGGACTCAATTTTTCAGCCTTATTTTGTAAAATTTTATCACAACTAGTTTTAGTTCTTTGGAGTACCGAGACGAGAGAAACTATTTTCGCAGGTTTCAAGGCATCATTAGTCATGCCATTAGAAATAATTCCAAAATTCCCGCAAACAACAGGCTTGTTTCTCTCGGCACAGAAAGGATGATAACTGTTCTTGTTCTTTGTTTCACTTTCTTTAATCCCTATTTTGCTCAGATATTTGTACTTGGGCTGTTTTCTGGCTTCAAGGTGATTCATTGGTCCATGGTGGCCTGGGTCTACTTCATCTTCCCTATTTTTCTCAGAAAATGTTCCATTTGCATTAAAACAACTCGTTGGTCGACGATGCACCGAAGCCACAGAATTTTCTTCTCTCTCTTCTGAAAAGGCTTCACTTGTCTTTGAATAGGTCACTGATCCATGGTGGACCTGGTCCACCATGCTTTCTACTTTTTTCTTCTCAGAAAATGTTTGATTAATCCGAGGACGTTTCGCAGGTCCACCACGGATCAGGCAAACAGCTTTTTTGTTCCGGTTTTTCTCAAGATTGGCCTCATTCATCCCAGGACGGTCCTCCGGTCTGCAATGGACCTGATCCACCATCTTATCTTTTCTACTCTCCATGCAAAAGACTTCATTTATCTCAGAATGATTAGTTGGTCTATAGTGGACACGTTCCATCATTGTTTTGTCTCTCTTTACTAGTCTAACATCATTGTGCGGCTTCTTGGCCAGGCTATCAGTTGTCATCACAGGTCGCTCTCTTTTAAGGGCACTAGATTTGTTGGTTGCACTTAGAGATGGTTGTATTGTTGTACAGATTTCATGCCTCTCATCAGATGAACCGCATTTCTCGACCAATGATGCCTCATCAGCTGGTACAGGTACCAAAACCCTCATGCCAGCAGAACCCAACTCCAAGTTTTTATCAGTTTCAACTGATACTTCAGTTACAGCAGGCGCTGATGACCCTGAAGATATACTTGAGATCACTTTATCACTGGTAAAGAGTTTTTCCGGCACATCTTTTAATGGAAAATCTTTTCCCAAGAAATTCTTTCCAGGTGCATCCTTCCATGAGCACTCACACTGGGAAGAAAGCTTAGGTCTTTTGTTTGTATCTCCAACGATGCGGTCTCTGTCTTCTTCTAACAATAAAATTGCATGCTTATGACATCTCGAAATGCAGTGTGACCCACAAGTAGGCAATGTTTCATGTGTACTACTGGAATAGATTTAAAAAAAAAAAGAAAAGGGGTGAGCATCATGCTAAAATAGCACCCTTACTGGAAGCTACTACTTGTACTAGTACTCCAGAACAGTAGAAGTTTAGAAAAGAAATAACCTGATGCATGTTGGTTTTTCACTGTCACAGATACAGCATGCACTAAACCGCTCTCTGGAACAAACCAGGCAAGAGGGTATGCACCTAACTGGAAATTTGCACACATCACTGTGATTACCACATTGAAATTTGTGGACATGCTCCTCATGCAATGTTTTGTTGTTATTATCTTGGCCAGATGAGTTTTGGAATTTCAGATTTGACAGGCAGCACATTCTTCCATGCAGATGGGTTGTTTCACAAACTCTTGCACATCTTTCGGGTTTATACCATGAATTATCCGTCGGGTCAAAACCATGGTGCTTGAGGTTCTGTATCAAAAAACAATGATATTTAATCAAAACAAAAGTTAGAAGATTCATGACTATCTTTGTTCTATGACATAGTGATAACTTATTAATAAATTACAAAATAGTGCTTTACCAGGCTCTCTGAATTTGGAGAACAAGTCCTCAAAGCATCACTAACATTGCAAGTAAATCCACCAGTGCGAGAGATATTTGAATTGGAGCCTAAGTTAGAATTCTCATCATCTATTCTGACAAAACCATTCTTGCAGTTATCCAGTGCCTTTTCATCTGAGCCTCTTACAAACTCAGTACCATTTCCTAAAATATCATCACCCGATTCCACCGGATTTTTCCTCTCAAGGTGAGAGAGAAACAGAGAGATAAGTGAGTTTTTGGATGGGTCGCTAGTAAAGTCATCAGACGGCGAGGTCCTATGCGGATGTGTATTTGTAGGAATTGTATTTACCAGAAATTGATTGAGGCGTGAGTCTTCCTTTTGAGGAATTTCCAAACATCCTGAGTTTTCATTTGAAGACAAACCTGCAGTCACAGTGCATCAATGCAAATAACGCATCATTCTTTTTTTTTTTTAAATGGTAAGCAATTGCCTACTTATTTTCGTTAAGCTAAATAAAAAGAATACAAACAGAGAAAGAGGGAAAAAAAAGAGAGGAGATAATACAAGCATTGTCCGAATAAAGAAAAACACAAAAAATAACGCATCATTCAACAATTGAAAACTAGTTTAGCGACAATTGGCAACAGTTATCATATGATTTTAGCCCATTCTTTCTTTGGCTCCTTATTAGTAATGACAAGTTAGAAGAGGACAACAAAATTATATTTACAATTTCAAAATTCAGGGGTATTTGAGTTTCAATTTGGCTTAATTGAATTGGAGAAATGGTACCAAATTACTCTGACACTGCACTAGTCAGGCCATGTAGAACTATTCGAAAGATTGTATAATTACACTCACCTTTACTCACTGCAGGCTGGGAAAAGTGTGTTGCTTGCACATCTAGTGCAGTGGTGCGTTGCAAGGAAGTTGGGTTTATGACTTTTGATGAGCTATTAATAAGGTTCGGTGGTTGTCCGAGCTTCAATTCAAATCTCGAAGCAAAAGGAGAAGAAGAGATGTTTTCTTCATTCCTGGCACTATTCCTGAGACTTACACCTTGTCCCGTGAAATTGGATACATTTGCACTATGGGAGACCAACTGAAACCCATTTTTTGGCATACTTGTACTGGTTTTTCCTTTTTGTGCAGCTGAGGTCCAGTTTGGTGATAAAGAGCTGTTATACTCGTTCAGATTTCTATTTAGTGCAGTACTGGTCTCTGAATTGGTGGGACCTACCTTGTGGAGCTGGTTCTGGTAAACAGTTTTGTTATTGGATCGAAAAACAGACCCATTTAGAGAACTTGATTGAATCACAGATGCTTGTAAAGGTGAGTTATCTGGCCAATCCCAGTAAGTGCTATGAACCTACAGGAACCAAATTAGGAAATTGGACATTACTTAAAAATATTATGAGTAGCACCTGTTTTCTTTCCTTATATTTTTTTTAAAATGGTTGTTGCAGTTGATCTAGTGCTTGAAAAAGGTTCTGTTATAAAAGAAATAAGACAATTGAAACAGAAAGAAAACACTTACTCCTAGAAAATGTTGGGCCCAGCGAGAAATAGTCATGCCATTTTCCATGTACACACTTTCACCGGCCTTACTAGAAATGCCCCCGGAATGCTACAAAATGTAAATACAGTAAAAATGGTTCTTTTACATATAACAAGGCTAATTACAATACACCATTCAAATTCAGGTACTTGCTTATTATTCATGAATACTAGTTTTACTAGTGTAGCAGATTTTGATACCAGTTAGATGTGGTCTGGGTACGGCTCAGCTGGATCATATCAACTGATTATTGAATGCTATGCAGAGTACGAATAAGTAATGTGCGTGCATGTGCATGTTTACATATGTCTGTTCTGTTAAGAGTTGCTAATACACCAGCTGATTCAGGTCCCACAAACAAAAACATCAAATGACAAATAACAGATTCAGAAGTAAATAGCAACCTATAGTTTGGTAATAAAATTTAAATTCACTAGATAACTTGTGCATACCTCACAAAACTTGGCCACGGACATTTTAGACCTATGACAAAGGCAAACAACTCCAAGATGTCCCGAATCAGCAAAAAACAACTCTCCAACTGAATTAAATTTGCAACAGTTATTAGCGATAATCTAGAAACTATAAAATTCTACACCCCAAGCCAATACAATAGAATCCTGGATTTAAATTAATCATTGGTAAGAAGAAGACGCACTAATTCAAAACTGTACTCCCATCCGATTCCCAAATTTAAATTACTAAGAGAAAATGAGCGTCGCACGAACCAGTATTCATGCAAAAGATGAGTCGCTGGTCAGCATGCCAAGATGACAATGTTGCATTAACGGGTGTTTTCTGGGGAACCCGAAAATCCAGTGTTTGTACCCGATAAGCACTCTGGGTATGACCCATATTTCCTGATACAAAAAAAGGAGATTAAAAAATAAGCAATCTCTGAGGATAAGTTCCGGCCAATTGAGACCAACAATTCTATGACAGTAAGGGAAGTGGTGTACCAACACTAATTAGAAACACTGGGTACTGTTACTGGAGCAGTAGAACAGTTGATAACAGTACCCATAGTTGTAATAAACAGCAGGATGCTACCAGCATACCAGTACAGGTATTAGTACAGAGATGTACCTGATACCGTATTAATATTGTTTGATATACATTCCTGGTCAAGCATATAAGATGTAGAAGCAGACAGACATCTTTTATATAATGATACGAAGCAGAAATTGTATAGCACATAGACGTACCAGTTTTGGGGAAAAGCATGTTGTGGGGATGTTTAGCAAAAGTTTGGAGAAAAGAAGCGTGGGGAATGAGTTGAAGGGCATTATGGGAATGTAGGTTGGGAGATAATAGAGGAGGAGGAGGAGGGAAAGGAGGGATTATGGAGTTTATCCCCATCTGCAGCTGCTGGGAAGGAGCGGGGATCGCAGCCTCCGACGGCACTGGCGACCAGCCGGAGCTGCATTTTGGAGGCCACGAACCGCCGTTCATGGCCCAGCTGTTCTCGCTACGGTGGGATGCTTTGCTTTTGAGAAAGAGAGAAACAGAGAAACAGAGCAGGTGGAGTTTACAACTTTTCCAATCCAATAATTGCTGTGCGACCCGACAGAGGAGAACAAGGAAGGAAATTGCAGAGGATGGGATTTTAGAGAGAGAAGGGGGAACGAACGGCAAACAAATGTTGATTGGTCTTCTTTCTTTTCTTTTGGCTTTTTGCTCTCTCTCTCTCTCTCTCTCTCTCTCTCTGCCTCTGTGGTAATTGTAAATAGTGTCAGTGTGCAGCAGGCAGCAGGTCTTTTCTTTTCATCTGGGGCCCACGGACAGACAAAATAAAGAGAGAGAGAGGTGTTGAATGAATCCGGTGTTCTACACCGAACTATCTCTTTGTAGATCTTATGTGACAGGAGGAGGATAGTTTCTCCATGTGGTTTTCACTGGAACGCCAACGAATCCATGTCTTTGTCGACGGGTTCCACGCCACTTAAAAGTTAAAAGTAACGATGTTAATTTATTTTACAAAGTTGGTGGTACAGATGTAACTGCAGTTGGCATGTGAAATGCAACATGCGATCATATCATATCATATCATATCATGTATAGGAGAGAGATTTGACAAGCATACCGAGTCCCATGATCCTATTACTATCTACTGACCGCTCTTTAGGCGTATCCGGATTTTCCAAGTTTCCCATGATTCGTGGTTTGAAGTAGATAACTTTGGTATTAAATGAATTTAAAATTTTGAAAATTTTACATGTGAACACATTGCTCATAAAGTAAATGAGTTTCAATAATTTAATTTTGTTATTCAATGCGAATATGATAGATTTTGAGAAATATAGAGCTAATATAATTAAAGAAGTAATGTAATGCATCATCTTAATGAGCTAGCATGACACATAGTAGTTTTGTTCAAGTAACAATAACAAAAAAGAATATAATAGAATAATTGAATCAGACTAAAATGTTTGTAACATAATTCAATGAGCCGCAAAATCTGCATGTAAAATATTTAAACGGATTGGTTTGAGTTTAAATTGAATAAAATGGATTAAGCCGGACATTTTGAGTTATATATAAATATATAATATAGTTGTTGGTGCTTTAGATGTAAAAAATCATATAATAAGAAAGTAAAAAAGAGAGAGATGGATTGGATTGGAGTCAAAATTGGGAATGGGAATGGCGCTGGCCCCTGTGGCTGCCTCCGCTTCGGCCTCTTTCAACCGCTTCTTCTCCTTCTCTCCTTCTCGCTCGCCTCAAACCCTAATTTCCCTTGCCACAAGGTCAAGGACCCCCAGACACTTGTCATCTCCATTTCCATTTCCATTTCCATTTCCATTTCGACCATTATGTCTATGCAGATGCAGCACCTCTTCATCTTCGTCCCCTACCATGACTACCAATGGTAATTTTTTCAAGGAGCTCTACTTGTACAACACCATGACCAAGAGCAAGGAGCTATTTCAGCCCAGGGATCCAACCTCAAAGGCAGTGGGAATGTATGTGTGTGGTGTTACGCCTTACGATTTCAGCCACATAGGTCATGCGCGTGCCTATGTCACCTTCGATGTCTTGTTCAGGTATGAGGCCATATTCCTCCCTCCTTCTCCCATCCCATCCTATCCTATCCTATCCAATCCTATCTAATTACATATCTAATTGCAATTATCCTATCCTGTTTTAATGAGACAGGTATTTGCAATACCGTGGATATAATGTATCTTATGTTCGCAATTTTACCGATATCGATGATAAGGTGATCTAAGTTCCTCACTAATCAATCAATCAATCTCACTTTGCTCACTGTACCAATTTCCTCATAATTATATTATTCCTTTAGGTTTAGGTTTTTTAAGGTCATATCTCTTACTTCATTCATAATGTGAAGTTGTCATTTGGCTTTCATTAAAAAAAAAAAAAAAAAAAATAGATAATTGCAAGGGCAAAAGAGTTGAGTGAAGACCCACTTGACCTAAGTGCACGTTTCTCTCATGAGTTCCATTTTGACATGTCTGCCCTCCAATGCTTGCCTCCCACCTACGAACCGCGTGTCTCAGATCACATCACTCAAATTATAGACATGATCAGCAAGGTAAGATGCCTCAATTTTTTTTTTTTTTAATTTTTAGTTTTTTTTATTCAGTATCGTTTTTCCTCCTTGTGCCTGCACAGGAAAGTCTTCTTACCCACTAGGATTATTATCTTTGATGTGGTTAGTATCAGTCTATCAGACAAATTAGGTTCAGCAGAAAAGGTCTAATAGACTATGAAGTGTTATCTACAGGTGTTTACCAGTGTGACCAAGTACTTCCCCTTTTATATGCAGGGGCATCTTACTGTTTGTTTAATTAGACACTCGATAGTATATTGAGACTAATTAGCAGTAATTGGATTAAGTACAAATTTGAAGATTTAGTTGGGGTTTAAGTGGGCACTCAATTGCTCAGTTGGAGTAACTCGTGCCTTAAATGAGTTCTTTGTTGACTTCTCTTCTTTTTCCTGATTACAGATTATAGAAAATGATTGTGCATATGTAGTAGACGGAGATGTATATTACTCGGTCAATAAGTTCCCAGCATATGGCCAACTATCTGGCCGAAGCCTAGAAGACAACAGAGCAGGGGAGAGAGTTGCGGTTGATCAAAGAAAGAGAAATCCAGCTGATTTTGCTCTATGGAAAGTAAGAATAGTTGTCTTCACTTCTAGTATGCTATATATTTTCAAAATATTCCTTTTTGTCTTTTTTTTTTAAGTATGTGTTGTTTAATTTTTTTTTTTGTTCTTTTCACTGATTAAAGGCAGCTAAGGAGGGAGAACCGAGCTGGGAGAGCCCGTGGGGCCAAGGACGGCCAGGCTGGCACATAGAGTGCAGCGCTATGAGCTATGCATACCTCGGCCACATAGTTGACATACATGGCGGCGGCCAAGACCTCATATTTCCCCACCATGAAAATGAGATTGCACAGAGCTGTGCAGCCTGCAGGGAGAGCTGTGTACGTTTTTGGGTGCACAATGGTTTTGTCAATGTAGACAAGGAGAAGATGTCGAAATCATTGAAAAATTTCACCACAATTCGCCGGGTAATGTCTAGAAGAATCATCGAGTTGTTTTCTCACCCGTACCATTTCCTAATGTGGAATGTGACCTATTGAAAAGCAACACTGGGCATAATAGACACTGTTACCACCTATGTCCCTGCATTTTACTAAAACTCTTACCTTTTCCATGTTTCTAGAAATGAAAAAAACCCTTTTATTCATTAGACTCTTCTCACCTTTGGTTCGTTCTTTGTATTTTAGCTTTTGACATGTTCAAAATGTAATTTACTCCTTTCAGGTAATGGAGTTGTACCATGCCCTGGCTTTGAGGTTTTTCTTGCTTGGTACACACTATCGTACCACTATCAGTTACTCGAACGAGCAACTTGACACTGCTTCAGATCGTCTATTTTATATTTATCAGGTTGGGAATTAAATTCTGTTATAAATATAAAATTCAACGAAACACCATCAGATGATGCATTAGTGTGTTCATGGTTGTTCTAAAATAATAGAAACTTTTAAATCTTCAATTGGCCTTTTGTTTTACCAATGTCAAATTTTTAATTGCCTTTTGTTTCACCATTTAAAGGATTCTGGGACTATTTTTTTCAATATGGGAAAATCCATTCTTATCCGGACAGTATACAAACTTTTAAATCAATGGTTTTCTGACTCCCTATCTAGAGAACAGTAAAAAGAATCTTAAAAAAAGTGAAATTTTGTTTTATACAAAATGTTGATACATAGATCAAATTCAGCAGCTTGGATGGATGTTTCAATATAAAAAATTGAGATCTGTTTCCATGGGGCTGGTCAATTGCTGCTACGGTATATATGGTGTGTGTTCGTACGTGTGTGTATTTTGTGACATCTGAAGCAAATTCTTTTATTTATTTTATTATTGTAGACTTTGCATGAATGTGAAGAACTTCTTTCGGCTGAAAAAAAATCAATTACAGAGGAATTTCCACCTCCTAAAACATCGGAGTGTCTAATAAAATTGAACAAAGAATTGAATTACTGCATGTCTGATGACCTCCACACAGCCATGGTATTGGCCGCTCTTTCTGATCCATTGAAGCTCATGAATGACCTCCTACATACTCGTAAGGTATCACTTTGTTTATTTTTCTGTATCCATTGTTCTACACAAATCCATTATTCTAGACTCTTAAGATTTTGTAGGTATTATTATATCTAGTCTTCGAAGCTCCTACCAAGAATTCAAAAACTTTTATAAATCTCCTTTTATTATATTTTTTAGATAATATGAGTCAAGAGAATTAAAAGTGTTCATTGTAAAATGGAACCGTATCTTAAGGGATTATAATTATATTTGCTTTTATTTGGGTTGACAGTTAACGCATGCATTTTCTCTCTTTTGAATAGAAAAACCTGATCATTACATACAGTGATTTATAATAAGGGATTAGGTTAATGATTGTCTTCTGTTTCTCTTTTGACCTTTTAAAATCTTTGTATGCAGGGGAAACGTGAAGAAAGAAGATTGGAGTCGCTATGTGCTCTGGAAAAACAGCTTAGAGTTGTGCTTTGTCTTCTGGGCCTAATGCCTGCTAGTTATTCTGAGGTTGATGTTACAATATTCATTTTGTTGGATTAACTCTCTGATCTGCTTAAATTGTGCTATATTTTTTATATTTTTTAATTCGCTCTTGAGAAGGAATGGCCCTACCCTACCCTACCCTACCCTACCCTACCCGTGGTGTCAGATTGGAGTATTAGCTAATGTCTTTTAGGTTCCAACTAAAAAATAGAATTAATCCTTTTAGGTTCCAATTTGTTTACAGGTTTTGCAAGAGTTAAGAGAGAAAGCATTAGTACGAGCTGGCCTGACAGAAGCGCAAGTACTGGGAAAAATAGAAGAGAGGACTTCAGCAAGAAAACAGAAACAGTATGAGAGATCAGATGAGATAAGGAAGGAGTTAGAGGTGCTAGGCATTGCATTGATGGATAACCCTAATGGAACCACTTGGCGACCCGCGATTCCTCTTCACGTTCAAGAATTGCAAACTGCTCCATCTTAACTTGTACACTCCATGCCTAACATTTCTGTCAGTTATTTCTATGGTTCAATTTTGAATGTCAGGAGGGAGGTTAAAACAGTGCTCCTTGGGTGAAAAGAAATAGTAGATTTACATATTAATTGAAATTTTGTCTGTTCAGTGTCTTTTCCATGATTTTTTTTGGTTTTCCGTTGTTTAATACATCAGCCGTTTTGAGTAGCACTCCATGGAACTGTTATGTAATATAATTTATTTGACAAATTTAGACTGTTAACAAGCATAAATCAATAGAAAAAAAAAAGTTACAGAATCCAATTGATCATGTAATTATGTGTATGATTAATCATATGTTTATCAATGATTGTATAAAAAAAAAAAGACAATGATTGATCACATGCAAGAAGATTCCTTGTATTCAGGTTGGTCTATAACAGCATTTTTAGAAAATATTCAAGTGCCCATTTTAAAAATGTCTTCAAGCAAGTCAATATAAAAAAGTAGAACAAACACCAGTTTCCATTTTTGTGCTGCAAATAAGTCATTTAAGATGAGTACCCCCATCGCTGAAATTACGAAGATTAACCATGAAATAAAAATTAAGAGTTCATTGCCATCACATAAAACTACCAACTGTCATAGAATTAGAAATTCATCCAACAAAGGGACTATTTTTTAAAATAAAATACAAGTGCCTACACAAACTCGTATACTATCTCCTAATATTATATTAGCACAACTCCAGGACGCCCGTCAGATAAGCAAAACAACTAGTCAATATGAAGTTAAACCCACTGATACCTACTGATAAAATCAAGACAAATCGATTTTAGCTGCACACAA
This sequence comes from Carex pumila, assembly GCA_033356055.1. Taxonomy (NCBI): domain Eukaryota; kingdom Viridiplantae; phylum Streptophyta; class Magnoliopsida; order Poales; family Cyperaceae; genus Carex; species Carex pumila. The sequence goes on along the minus strand of JARJHM010000523.1, from coordinate 132,659 downwards.
TTATGCTGCTCGGCCAAAGCCAAGGTAGTCCCAACATTATCCACATCAACACCACCAGACAATTTCTCCTCACAAGCTAGTTTTAGTCTCTCCATCCCGTACCGATCAGCAGCTACAAGTAGGTGCTGTGCCATTGCATGTGACTCGACATATTGTTCTGGTACGGAATCAGTATATATGAAGTGAAGCAAGGCCTTGAAAACTGAAGCCTCCATATCTTGGATGTTTATGCAGTTGCTTTTGCTTTCCATCATTGGGCCGAATAATTCAGCCCGAAAAACTGGAGAACGGGCTGCTAGAATGAGCCTATGTGCATTAAATGCTGCACCATCACTGAGCCTGTAATTCATTACGAAAATACAAAATCAGAATAAAAGATGTTTACATTACAGTTACTGGAGTAAATTAAAAAAAAAAAAAAAAAAAACAATTCCTACATTTTTACATATTTCATACACTATTGGTCAGGTTGGTACTGGAACAAAGAAGAAATGATAAAAAGGAATAAAAGAAAAGTTCAATCAGCCACAGAAATCCATATAAACCCAAAGCAATTTGCAAGCAAAAAGAAGTTACCTAAACGTGACATCGGACCCTTCTCCAGTCTCCAAGAGATAACCAAAGTGTTCGTGTAAATCAGGAGCAGGTACCAGCACTCTTGGCCTCTTGACTACCTCTTCATACCATGGTTTTATGACCCGTACTGTACACCTCACTGTAAAACTATCATCCTTAATGAAATTTGACGCTTCCAAGTATGAACTGTTAACAAAATATAGGTGTAAGTATTTACTTAATCACAATTATGCATCGAAGACTAAGATAGGGTGGATAGTTGTGTCATCAAATTTATAGAGAAATTAGATGGCTTGGGTCAAACTAAACCAAATAGCAGGTCAAAAAGTACAGGTTTGTATTGTATTTGCCTTTTTATATATCCAGTTGTAGTCAAGAGAAACAGTGAGACAAGAAAAAATTTCATCTTTTCATTTCAACATAGTTAAAAATTAGGCTCCAACAGTTTTGGTGGTCTAAACTCAAAAGGTAAATGGGCAGGCCTCAAAATTCCATATTTACTCTATAGACAGGGCCAGACCCATGTGGAACATATTTACTCAAAAGGTAAATGGGCAGGCCTCAAAATTCCATATTTACTCTATAGACAGGGCCAGACCCATGTGGAACATATTTACTCAAAAGGTAAATGGGCAGGCCTCAAAATTCCATATTTTCGTAGTGTCAAATTACTAAAATCCGCCTCTATCTAAACATAAGATTTAAGAAAATGTTCTCCAAAGTACCGGTTCATAAACTCATCAAACCCCTTAATATCTCCTTTTTTCAAATATGTCACTCGAGCACTCTTTGATGCATCAGTTGATGTTTTGCCTTTATCATCAAGTAGCCTAAACTCAAGAACAACCTTCATTTCACCTTCACCTGTTTCAGATAAATTAATTCAATGTTATTTGCTAGGTCAAAGGTCAAACACCACCTTTCATATTTAGGCATATTGAGAGCCAACGGAGCATGCATCATTTTATTATAGAAGCCACTAAATACTACTCCCACTCTTTGCTTCGTCAAAGCAATAAAACAAGATTCATAAAATTAAATTAAGAACCCTAGTCTGCACTTTCTGATTGCATGCTTGCTTGTTACAAACAATTTATGCCAAAAGGCCCAGGATAATTTGCAAAAGAGAAAGAAGAGGATTTGTTATTATTATCGCCTTTGCAAATAACAACCAATAATTCTGGTATTAGCGAGTGAGGCCTGCTCCAATTTTTTGGCTATTAGGGATCACCTGACCATTGAAGGTTAAGTCAAACAAATAATGAATAGGTTACCACAAACTTCTTATACCAAGTTAACAAAATTGCAAATTCTGAACCCGACATTTGTATTTATTTTTTATTTTGCTTGATTTTTGTTGAACAAGTAGTCAGCAAGAAAAAGGAAGCAGATGAATAGATTAGGAGAACTGTGAGTATGTAATTGTACAAATGTACACTTAAGCAAAGCTATTTTAATTGAGAGAAAATTAGGTGTCATAATTGCAAATGCAAAAATCCTGGGATAATTTTTTGAAAAGAAGGAAAGACTCACAGTTTAAACATGAAACATACAAAGTATTTAAATTTGGTTTGTTTAAAGCCCAATAGGCATGAACGGGGATGAGAAATGGTTTAACCTTCGCGAATTTCAGTGAGAAGCTTGAGATAGAAGGAGATACAGTAGTTGAATTGTCGTGTGTAGATGCCATCGGGATAATAAAGGAGGGCCCACTGATGGCCATACAAGGAGAATTTTGCACATTCTATGGAGTTACCAATGCCAAGGCCCTTGGAGAGGGAGTAGGCTACAATTTTGACAGTGTGGGTCCCACTTGCAGCTTCCATTCGGCATATCGTGTCAGCACGTGACTGGTTATGGTTATGGTTATGGTTATGGTTATGGTTAGGGTTATGGTTTGGTGGAGAGCATCCAGCCATAGGTACCTACCTACCTACCTACCTGATAAGATACACATACATACAATACAATTGCTAGTTTTAATTTGAGAAAATTTGATAGAGTGGAAGCAAGCAAGCAATCAATCAATCAATCAATCAATCAATCTCGCTCGCCTAGTACTTATTTGAAGTCATTTATTCTTGAACAAAGACCAGATTCGAAAGAGATATTGATGAGAAGCAAGAGAGAAAGATAGGAATCAGAGATGAACTTACGATCTAAAAGCAAAGCAGGGTTTCTTTGTAAACTGTCGAGAATCGATCGATCGATCGATCGATCGATCGACGATGAGAGAAGAGACGATTGGTGTGTGTCAGTTTGTGGGGTCGGGTTTAGGTTTTGGTTTGGCGAGGTATCACTATCACATTCACCGGGGAGTGGAGAGATAGAGACTAGAGTAGAGCATCTAGACTCTAGAGCAACAACAAGTAAAAGGGAACTGAACATCTCCATTCTTACAAAAACAAAGTTCAAACAATCTCCATTCTCGACCAAACTGGACATATCCGTTGTCCAATTAAGACGAATATTTGCTCTTAATTAACAATTATAATGAATTTAATTTACTGTTCATGTTAATATAATGTTCTGAGTAGTAAAAGCATGAAGAAGGGATTTAAAAGTTGGAAATGTGAAACAAGTTTTGTTGTTTTGTTTGTTTAAAAGGCGCGGCGATTGGCGAAGCAAGCAAGTCACTCGATCGTAACTGGTGCTTCCTGTTAATGCACGTGGCGTTCTCTCCTTCTTTCTCTGTACGAATCAAACTTCACTCAACCTTCTCACCTCATCACTCCAATAATATACGTACGTTAGATGTCTCTTAAACGGTCGAGATGTAAATTATTGCAACACGTCGTCGCGACTGGCGAATAGTATTTCATAACAGTAACACAAATGAAAGACGTCTGTTTCTCCTTCCAAGTCCAACTCATTTTGCTGATGTCTTCCTAGGTGAAACATTTCTTCCTTGAAAACTCCTCCTATTTTCACCTAGTTTAAATCAATCAAATCAAATTAAATTAATTAAACAAATGGCAACGGCCATGGCGCCCCGTCCCTCTAAACTGTGTTTTCTTCCGCTACAACACGCTCGCTACCGGCCTCTACTTGTACCCTCTGCTGCTGCTGCTGCTGCTGCTACCACTACACTTCCTTACCTCAATCATCGCTTTCGCTTTAGGGTTTCCTGCTCCCCCGGTGAAAAATTGAAATCAGGTGAGGTCTTGGTCCAGAGAGAAGCCACTGGAGGCGTCCCAGTTATTGATAAAATTCACAAGGTTGACGAAGAGGAGCCAGGTAAGTGGTGGTTCAAGGGGTTGCCGAAGCGATACAAGCTTATTGGTGCCACCTCTCTCGCCTTCGTCATATGCAACATGGACAAGGTAATCAAATAGAGTCACAGAAAGATCATGCATTGTTACAATGGTACCAGTCGGTTTCAGGCATCTAAAGCATTGTTCACAATTTTAGGTGAATTTGAGCATTGCAATAATTCCAATGTCACACCAATTTGGGTGGAATTCAACCACAGCAGGATTGGTGCAATCCTCTTTCTTCTGGGGCTATGCTCTCAGCCAATTACCCGGTGGTTGGCTTGCCAAATTATTTGGGGGAAGGTCTATTTTTGTTCAACATCAAATAATCAATTAGAGATCAATTAGTCTTAATAATCATGTGTGTACATTCTCTACCTTTTCTTTTACAGTATCCTACGCAACTACCAGTTTCCATTGAACATAAACTGTACAGTTTTATTACACATCACTTGATCATTCTCTCCTCCAACATGCCTAAACTACCCCTAATTGATCATTCTCTCCTCCAACATTCCTCAACTACCCCTAATTGGTCATTCATGAACTTTATTTCAAAATCGAGTTTGAAGAAAAAACAAACTTCTAACAAGTTGATCTTCATATGCTTCAAAAACTGCACATTTTTGTTCAAATTTACAGAAAAGTGCTGGAAGTAGGCGTGGTAGTATGGTCGTTGGCTACTGCTGTTGTGCCTGTGGTTGCAGGGTTTATGCCTGCACTTCTTTTGTCAAGAGTTCTGGTAATCTTTTCTTTCACCTATTGCTTGTGTGTTTCCGCGAGGCCTACCAAAAAACCAGAAGAAAATTTGGGAAACTAATTAACTGAGACCAACAATTACCCAAACCAGCAGTACATATTACATTACTGGTAAATTACAAAGTATGTACTCCTGCTTATGTAATGAAAAATAATTTCCATAGTTTCAGAGTCTTGCTTTCTTCTTTTTTGTCTGTTTGATCTATTTATTTATGCATTTATATATTCAGGTAGGTATAGGAGAAGGTGTTTCACCATCAGCTGCAACTGATCTGATTGCCAGGTCAGACCCAGAAGGACCTCCTTGAAACTTTTCTTTTTCTTCATTCTTTTATCACGAATATTGGTTCGATTTGTTCATCTTTTTTTTTTTTTAAACCATTCCATTTTATTTTTTATTTATACGTAGGTCTATTCCATTGGAAGAGCGCTCCAGGGCTGTTGCAATAGTGTTTGGTGGACTCAGTATTGGAAGTGTTTTGGGGTACTTTTTTAATTATTATTACTTTTTAATTTTAATTAATTTTACCTAATCTAATATCTTATTTGAATGCCAGGAATTTGATATGAATTTTGTCCATATTGTTATGATTGTAGACTATTGTTAGCTCCCTCAATTATTCAGAATTTTGGTTGGGAATCAGTCTTCTTTGCATTTGGGCTTGTAGGTATTATCTGGTAAGTAACGGTTAACTTCAAGTCTTTACTACAGAGAATGGTTCTTTTTTTGAAAATATAATAGAGAACTTTATTTTCATATTAACTTTTCTCTGATCTCACAAAAAAGGAGGTAAAATCTATTCACAAAAAAGGGGTGACAAGAAGGGCAGGGTGACTCTTGATTTGTTTTCTTAAACTGAATATCTCACTCCTTGTGCGAATATAAATATAGGTGCTTGATATTTGAGCTTGTAAAGGAAGGCCAATCAATGGTTAATATAGAAGAGCTATTTAGTAAGCCACAATCCTGATGGTCTTTTCTTGTAACATTGTAAAATCACGTTATTGCATAAAATTCACTTTTTTTTTTTCACTTTGTGAGCAGAAATAAAAGGTGATGTGTCCTTGGAAAAATCTTCGGATACATCTCTAAAAGAAATGGGCAATTCGCTAAAGGTTGTCTACATCTTAAATATATAGTTCAGTGAACCAAGTTGCTTGTAGATTAAATTTTAGTTTAATTAAAATTAAATAGGATGTACCATGGAAGGCATTTTTCAAAAGCGAAGCAGTGTGGGCTATGATATATGCTCACTTTTGTGGAAGCTGGGGCCACTACACATGTCTCGCTTGGTTGCCTACCTTTTTTAGGTTCATCTTTTTTTTTTTCGCTTTTCATTTTTTTTTATCTGTACCCAGCTTGTCTGTAAATAGAGAGCATAGTACCAGTTACCAATACTAATGGTGCTTCTGGAGACATGACCGTACATGTACACACTTGAGTCATACCATACTGGGCCCGAAGAGGCGGTTTACCATTTCTGGTTAAGCCTCTCAAAGTTTCTTTTATATATTTGTCAGTTTAACTAAACATGTCTTAGTTATACTTGATGCAGTGAGGAATTGAACCTGAACCTAACTGAAGCTGCATGGGTTAGTTTCTTATACAAATCATTTAATCTCATTCGTTTAGATCTTTGTATTCTATTGACATTGAAGTTCTTTCAAGAATAAATATTATTACTTTTTTTTAGTTGATGTATATGTTTAATTTTCATTATTTAGGTATCAATCTTACCTTCTTTAGGCTCAATTCTTGTTACCTCTATTGCTGCCCCTTTTGCTGACAATTTAATTTCAAGTGGGGTTGAAACCACCAAGGTAGATTTTATTTCCAAACAGAATAGTTTTCTTTTTCACATTTTTCGGTTATTTTGTATATTTAAATCACATGTTTTAATTCAATTACATATTACTTAATTCTCACTATCTTTTTATAAAATAGGTCAGAAAAATATGCCAAACAATTGCATTTGTGTCCCCAGCAACTTTCATGGCTCTCTCCTCACTCGACCTAGGGTTACCTCCGTGGGAAATAGTAGCTTTCCTTACCAGTGGTTTGGCCTTATCTAGCTTTGCTTTGTCAGGTACCATCTATTTAGCGGTGCAACATAATTGTAAATGTCTTACTAATTTGATAATATGCCACTTTTTTGTTGTACATATGTTAATAATTAGAAATAAAACATGATATCATAACTTGGTACTGCATCCGTATCTGATATTTTTCTAATAGGAAAGTAGACCCTGCTATTATGGTTTGGGGCTTGATCTAAAACGAACAGACCAGATTGACCCACTTATGTCATTTAAGGGGGCCTTTTTTGTGTGAACATGATCCGCAAAGCGGGAAAGCAGGGCCATACATTCCTAGACAAGAATAGTAGTAGAAACACAGTATTATCTGAAAAAAATCCCCAAATCTTCCAAATGTTTGCTATGATCTCTTTATTTGTGTCAAATGCAACAGCTTGAGATTGAATTAACAAATAGACGGTGCTTGTGAATTTATTTTAGATAATTGGTTGCCTTTTTTTCTTGATCCAAAATAAATGTTACTTGTTTTTATTTTCAGGACTGTATTGCACGCATCAAGATATATCGCGTGAATATGCAAGCATTCTTCTGGTATTTTCTCTGAACTTTATAAAACTTGCACAAATTGCACGTTTACCCTTCCTGACTGTTGAATCTTCTGACTTATCTTTTAACAGGGTATAACAAATACAGTAGGAGCCGTTCCTGGTATACTTGGTGTTGCGTTGACAGGCTATGTTCTTGACTCAACGCACTCATGGAGTGTATGTGCCCCCTACCACCTACCCTCTTTTCTCTCTCTAAAACATAGTTTGATATGTAGAAATACCCCAATAAAAGTTTTATTGGGGCATTTTGCTCCTATAGGAGAGGGCTAATTTAGTCATTTTCTGAGGGTTTAATCAGAAGTATTTGCTATGTTTTATATTACAAAAGTGCAGACACAATCTTGATGAAGATCTAACCAGTATGTTTTCCCCCTTGTGCAGCTGTCATTGTTTGCACCGTCTATCTTCTTTTATTTGACTGGGACTGTTGTATGGCTCTTATTTGCAAGTAGCAAACCTCAAACTTTTACTGATTGATTATGCCAATGGCATCAATTTTTTTGGTATACTGTACATATAAAAAATCAGTTTTTTTTTTTTTTTTTCCTTGCTCATTTCTGCAGCTTTTTTTTGCCCGGATTAGCTTGTAAAAATCTGTGGCACCGTTAGTTTGTCGTTTGTACTTTGTAGCAAGGTTACAGTAGAGTTACTCGGGAGAACATTAGGACAAATTCTAGTCATTACTTCTGGGACAGATATCCTGTAATTTATGCTTGTAATAATGTTTCCAATATGCGTACATTTTTTTTTGTTCAAAGCAATTTCGCTTAAAACTGATTTATTGTTAATCAGACTATTCCATCACATAACTAACATGATTACATGGCATAGTTTGATAATTCATATTTTGGAAGCAACAGGCCCAATCACCAGAAGGTCCCGAAGAAGAAGAACAAAAAACAAAAAAGGAACCTCAAAAACAATTAAATACAGTACAATTAAGCTCCAGAACATATTCAACAGCATTCAAGGAAAAAAGAAAACTACGGAGCTGATATCCATACAAATTGCAATTATCCTCTACCCTACAACATCAAGAAAAATAAGTGATAGCTTACAACCCACCGAAACAAGCCTGTCCAAAAAGAAACTCCTAACCAACACAACCAACCAACCCTATATAATCAAATTCCTACTCGTCTACAACCCCTCTTTTTTACTTCTTCTTTTTCTTAGGAGGTTGGTCTTCCTCTTCTTCTTCCTCTTCCTCCTCATCTTCCTCATCCTCATCATCATCCTCCCCATCATCATCGTCATCATCATCATCATCACCCTCATCGTCCTCTCCATTACCCTCTCCATTGGCTTCTGGGTCTTCATCAGAATCATCATCGTCATTCCCCTCCTCTGCATCTTCATCGTCATCATCATCGTCATTGCCACCTTCGTTGTCCTCCTCTTCATCTTCCTCATCATCGTCACCATCCTCGTCATCATCCTTGTTTTCTACAACCATCTCTGACTTGGTCTCTTTCAGCTGCCTGTCAGAAACATCAAATCCTTTAATCCACCAAAAAAAACAAAAAAAAGCAAAAAGAATTTTGTTTACATGGGTTTCCACCAAAATTCGAGGTGAAGTCATTTTTACAAGCAGATGTATAGATTGGATTGCAACTGGAAGCGGGTTTGGAGGATTCTGATCAATATGGACAAAGCAAAGGCTTGATGACACCTGTCAGGGGTTCCACAAAACAAGGGGCCAACGTAATCAGTTCAAACTTATTAAGTTTAAACAATTGGCTATGCCTAAAGTATACCATGAAGAATCAATACTGTTGTATCAAATAGGCAACTACAAAAAGTTAATATTCTGAGAGAGCAAGAGACAGCTCTTTTGTTCCAGATAGCATAAAGAATTGAAAATGTACCTATGGATTGATTCTGGCCCTTCCAAGGGTATACCTAGATTGACTTGCAGTGATGCTATCTGTGAATTAAATTTACACAAAAAATTCATTTTCAAACCAAGAATAAGCAAATCAATGCACACAATTTAAAACTCCTATGTACTCTAGTGAAGAAAACCGAAAACGGATCTGCAGCAACCTTTCCCCCTAAAACCCCAACTACACACACACAAAATAGAACCCCCCTGGTACCATGTATTATTTAAGCTTAATAACCTGCTTGAGTAAGATTTAACATAGTGAAAGTTGGAAACTATAGAATCCCGATTTATTCTCAAATTTGAATATTTCTGTGTCCTCCCAACCCTAACAACCCATATAAGGGAAAACTTTTGAAACAACTGCAGAATTTAAAGAGAGAAAAAAAATTACTGGTATACTGCAATATCCAAGTAAGAAAAAATTACCAGGAATAGCGTCAATAGCAGAGAGCTCTGGGCAGCGAAGGCCATGAGATTGGTCAAAACCCTAACCCTAGTTTCCGGTCGCATCTCGCTTCGGCACTGTACGTCCATCCCTCTCTCTCTCTCGCTCTCTCTCTCTGTCGACAACTAAATTAGAAAAATTGAAGCAATTATACAGAAAAGACCCCCGAAAAGGCAAAAATTTGACAGAAAAGGTAGGTGGAATCCCGTACGTACCTAAAGAAAGAGTGATGCACCGCTCCGCTCTAGAAAGAGATAGAGATAGAGGTGTTGTGTGCGCAGCGCGTTGGTGTTGGAGAGGCTGGATTGATTGATTGATTGGTTGATTGGCTTTTAATAGAGGTGTGCGCAGTCTAGGGTTTTGAAGGGTTTTATAAATTCTAGGGTTTTGTTGGTGGCTCTGTAATCTCTCTATCTGTTATACTGACAAGTGGGGCTCCCACCCTCCCATTAGTTGAGTTGAGGATCTAGGTCGAGGTCGGATCACATTCACATCGCCAGGTTCCTACTTGGTCAGTCTCAGTCGTACTCGCATCGCATCTGCTCTGCTGCTTGTTTGTTTTGTCCTTCCTATCTCATCTCATGATTCTCATCTCATCTATTTTAATCGGATGGTCCAGATCTAAACTCAATCTCAGAGGATATCATGATCCGATTAAACGGACGGATGATATAATATAATATATACACGCGTAACACGCCGCTGATCACTGATGAGTTGAGATCTTCTGTTGGGAGTTGGGACTGACTGTTCGTTTCAAACTGGACGAATCAGATCAGATCAGATCAGATCAGATCTTCGTATGTAGTAGAATTTTTAACAGAAAAGCGAATCAGACGGAGAAGATTCCAAGTCAGCGAAGAGTCTTTTAATTAATTAATTAATTAATTATTAAACTATTCATGTGATTGTGAGCCATGCATCATCATTTGCTAAATTAGCAAGCAATTGCATTGCATTGCATCCTTACCTTACAACGGAATGCACATGCTCTTCATCCTAAATCCTAATTACAAAAGCAAATAATTGCAATTTGTAGAATAATAATTTCATTTGTATTTGTATTTGTATTGAGTTCGTTCGGAGTTCCTTCAGACGGGCGGGAACAAAGAAAGTGATAATATTTTGCCATTCCTTCAGACGGGAACCAAAATCTTATTTGACGCTGCCCAATTACATTAGATCTACTCATCTACATCTACATAACATAACTAATCAATGAAGACTTCCAAAGTCAACACTGAAAAGGCTAATACTAATCTTACAACAATTCCTCTAAATGTCATTCATTAATCCAACAATACAAAATACAATCAATTCACTTCCACATAGTCACCATCAACTCAATAATGAATAATGAATTGACATAAATCAAGATACTAAAACAAGGCCACCAAATTATCAAATTCCTAACCAAACAGATGATAGATCCAATCCAACCACTATATAAAAAATAAAAATAAAAACCTACTTGTCTGTCTACCTAAAGTGATGCTACAGTAGTAGTAGCATCACTTCTTCTTTTTAGATGGAGGTTGCTCTTCCTCATCATCATCCTCATCGTCATCCTCCTCATCATCCTCATCACCATCATCGTCGTCGTCGTCGTCGTCGTCATCATCATCATCGTCCTCATCATCCCCTCCATTGGCTTCTTGGTCATCATCAGAGTCATCATCCTCATCACCATCCTCGCCATCTTCGTCATCATCCTCATCATCATTACCACCTTCCTCGTCATCATCATCATCATCTTCGTCATCGTCGTCGTCGTCATCATCCTTGTTTTCCTCAACTGTCTCCGACTTGGTCTTGTTGAGCTTCCTGTTTATAATAATAATAAAAAAAAAAATTCTTTAACCTTCTGCAAGTTTGATAAAGTAGAAAACAGAGAAAAGTGTTTTTCTTTTGCTGTCATTCCACAACTAAAAATTGCAATTTCAGATAAAGTGTAATGGTATTAAGGTATCAGTTAAGATATCAATGAGATTCAACTACGTGCTAACATGTCAAGCACATGAGAATTAAAGGGAAAATGAACCTATACACAGAGGTCCACTTACAATGACAATGACCCTTTCTGACAAAAAAAACCAAAATTAATTAACTTTAATCTTATATAAATATGATTAAGCCCTCCCTTCTCCTTCCCCTTTCTCTTCCTAAGTTACAAACTTCCTTACATCTGACATCTTACATTTTTATTTATGGCGTTTCAGATATCAGCACGGATCTGAAACTCCTGAACAACACTTCAAGCCCTTTTTTTTTACAATGCTCCAAAGCGAAATTGATACAGGTAGAGACACTCAACAGATTTTTTACACCGTGGCACTGTCACACTAGCCTTTGGTGAGCCCATAACCACTGATTTTGGTATAATTGTAGTCATGGAGCAACCTGAGGCAAAGAAGCTCCTCCCTCAAGTGTTTGGACACAAATATGGAATGCAGCATAGATAGCTTCAAAACAGTGATTCAAAGTATCATTTGCTTATATTTCTCGGCTGATCGGGCACCCATAGCTGAACCCATTCACATACTTAACTGGTCGGGTAAAGGCATGGTGAAAGAATTGTTCATTGTGACCAATGTGGCCCACTGGCCTCTTCTCAAGCACCTAAAGAAAAGGTGTTGGTTCCGGTGTCTTTGATTGGGACTTATGGCTGAGGTGGTACAATAATTGACTGGCTGGTTTCAGTCAGATGTGACTGGCTCATGGAGGCATTTGACTAAGGACCTGCTGGATTAGGTTCGCCCAGCCAGATCAAACTCCGCCAATGAATCATATTGGAAAGGACTCGACTCTCGAGGGTTACTGAAGGGCTGTATGTTTATGGGGATCACTGGAGCTGGGCTACCTTTGATGGAACACTTTTGTCAGGCCAAAAAACAACCGAGGCACTCGTTTCAGAGCTCGGCCATGGTGGCGTTTCAAGAGGCTGCTGACGTATTTAGTTGGGTTGTTCGAGGATACCGATCTCTGTCCCATTCATGCCAGGAGGGTTATGATTATTCCTTAGGATATTCAATTGGCACGGAGGATCGGAGGTGAAAGGGCTTGAAGTGTTTTTTTTATAACAAAAACAGAGATAAGTCTCTGTTTTCTATACTGAACGCTTAGACTTACATAGGCCCAGGTTCTGAACTAGAACCTTTTAACATTAGTAGAAAAATCGATCTCAAACTAATTGAGACCTATAAGGAGTAAAACATAAATTAAACGGAAAACATACTTAAACCAATAATAAAAAGTAAGAATGCTGCTCAGATCGATTAGTTCAGATATGACCTTTACACATGTACTTCTTCTGCCGATATCTATTTGATTTGTGTTCTCTGAAAATTCTGGTGCAATGTTCTCTCCATATTATGAAGTGAGTGATAAATATGACTTCTCTTGCTTTATTATTATTTTTTTTTTTACAAATCTGTGAGTTATGCAATCAAGTATGTATCTTCTCGCATGACTTCATGATGTGAAATAGAAAATTTGTTGACTGTCTCTGTATCAGTTTCATTTTGGAGCATTGTGAAATGAAGAGCTTGAAGTGTTGTTTAGTAGTTTTAGATCTGTGCTGATATTTGAAACACCGTAAATAAAAATGTAAGATATAAAATGTAAAGAAGTTTGGAACTTAGGAAAAGAAAGGGGAGGAGAAGGGAGGGATTAATCATATTTTATACAAGAGTAAACTTAATTAATTTTGGTTTTTAATTAATTGGGTAAATATGTGAGTTATTGAAATTTTTGATGGTAAATACGTAATTATAGAATTTAGAGGGGGGAATACGTAATTACACAGTTTTTGAGTGGTATATATGAAATTCTCCCAAAAAAAAAGGCTAAATTTTTCAATGATACTTGATATAATCCAGTAATAAAACAGTTGAACAAAACAGCACAAATATTCTGACTCTTCAAATGACAAGTGAGCAAGGTGAGAAAGAAAGAATATTAGGAATGGAATGTAGGTACCTATGAATGGGTTCTGACTCTTCAAAAGATATAATACTGGCATCTACTTGCACTGATGCTACCTGCAAATATCTATCTTTATAACAAACACAAATCACATTTGCAAAATATATATTTACAAAATTTAACAAGCATAGATTTGTTAACATCCCCTGATTTGACAACTGACAGCTAAACAGAACAAGTCTACTATTACTATTCAACAAGAAAAAGAAAAAAAAAAAAAGAGATGAAAATTAAGGTACCATAAGAAGCATGAAGAGGAGAGATGCTTGAGCAGCGAAGAGGCTCTCCGCCATGAGGTTGGTCAAAACCCTAACCCTAGATTCCGTCGCCATCTCACTTCGCCGCACTACTTCCATTCAAATCTATGAGAAGTAAAGAGAGAGAAAGAGAGAGTTGAAGGAATTATACAAGAGGACCCCCGAAACAATTAAAATTGCAGAGTCAAATATTTCCTTTGCTACAGAGAGAGAGAGAGAGAGAGAGCAGTGGATTGGGATTGGGCCGAATGGGGCTTTTAATAGGATAGGGGAATTCTAGGGTTTTTCTTTGTGGCGCCTCAGGGTTTTACTGTGGCAACGACCTTCAATAACCTGGGGAGATGTGTGTGTGTGTTTTTCTTTTTTGAGTCAAATAACTTAGGGAGGTGTTATCTAATCCATGAATAAACATTTATGACAACAATATATTTGTTATAAGGTTCGATATCAAAGTATTAAAAGGGTAATTTTGTAATTGGGCTGCATTTTGCCATGTTAGCCGTGTCCTGGTGTCTATTGTCATTTCATTTTATATAACACTAACTTTTCAAAACTTATGAAATTGACTTCGAACAGTGAATATAAACCGTTCGAACCGATCTACTTCATTAGTTGTGTGTTTACATACAAAATTTATAATTTTTTTAATTTATTTAATATCAAAACAAGCTGTCAAATGAGGGACTTTTTTAAGTTAATTTTAATGTATTCATATTTTATTTTATTTTCTTAATACTTGACTTGATACTAAAATAACTCGAAAAAAATAATTTTTTTTGCATATAAATACATCATTTGTAAAGTAAATTGGTTTGAAAAAGTTGGATTAGTCGTTTATAATTCTATCCGTAAATTTTAAAGTTGGTGTCATGTGACACCAATGTCATACTGATCGGGCTCTATAATGCCTCCTGGATATATCATTCATTTAGTTATTTTTTCACAAATTTCAGTTTATGGTTGTTGGTAAATAAAAAATAAATAAAATCACTTCTATTGTAGCTTTTTCGCTTCGTTACAGTGAGCTGGTTCCTTCAGTAAGAAGATAAAGTTTAAAGGTTTTTTTTTATTTTTTTTCTCCATGGATAGAAATTTAAGGTAAATTGAGAAAACAATAAATATTTTTAGGTACGATCTAGCTAAATATAAGTTGCCCAGATATATTTTTTTTTATTAAGCTAAGGTTTTTGCAGAAAACGGCAACAATTTTCTCTGTATTCGAAGCATATATTTTATGCATTTTTTGTTTATAAAAAAGACTTCACCTTTGTTGCTGATTTTTGTAAAATTCGAGTGGGAGAGAAAAAAAAAAAGAGAGTGATAATGCTGGTAAGAGAGAAAATATTTTAAGTTATACACTGTTTTTCAGTCTATTTATAATTTGATATTATTTGAATACATGTATTTATGTTTATCTTATCCGATGATATTAACCGTTAAAAATTATCTTATTTGTGTAACTAGGCAAATTTTTTTATTAACCGTTGAAAAAAAAAAAAAAGAGAGAGTAATAATGCTGGTAAGAGAGGCATTTTTTTTTATTATAAATTGAAATAAGTTTATGCATTACAATTAATGTGTTTAATATAGAGCAACAACACTATTTACTTTTGTGGAATGATATGATAATTTGTACCTTGTTTTTGTCTTCGAAATAATAATTTGTTACCTTTACTCGTTCAATCTCAGAAGGTGGTAATATCATTACTTATCCAATAATTCGGCAACTATTAATTGTAAGATACAATCGTCGAGCGATAGCGATACAATATTTTAATAAATTTATTATGTTAATCGACAGAGTCAAATAATAATATGAACTCCAAAATTAATCCACAGTTGGTTGGTGTGGATGAGATTGAAGGTGGCTTAAATTAAGTACCGGACTAGACAATATTTATTAGTGCAATATCAAACAATCGTTGTTTTCATAATATTTGGAAAAACCATTTTCAAAATAAAATGGAATGGAATGGAATGGCTCAGTCACGGACCGGAAGTGCTGAGACTGATTTTGGTACAATAGAGTCATCTAAAAAAAATGATGGCATTATGCCACTTCATTAAAAAATTATATATATAACTCCTCTAAAGTAGAGTCATCTAAAAATATCTCACTACAGCGGTACAGCCACATTCAAGGTTTCAGAAAATAAAAGAACTAACATAAATTAATTCCTTTTCAGATCTGTACCCGTCTAGAAAACCTAATATATCTTTAATGTAAATCTGAATTGTGACATTTTTCATAACTCCAAAAACAAGAGCATTTGTCATGTCATGTCACGTGTACAGATAACTACCAACTGGCTTTCCCAATTAAGCTTTGCTATCATTTTCTGCATAGATATTGAGCTTTGACTTTGACACATCATTTTTGCTTATGTTTAGCATCTCCAATTCATCAACCTGTCTCTTTTATCACTCCGGGTGCTTACCTTGTGTGCCCTCTGCATATTCAAATGTGGAGATAACCAGCTATGGGAGCGTATCCTCTGCGGAGGTTTTACCTGCGGTGCTGTGCGGTGGTTTTGATCTGTCCGTTCGTTTCGGATCAGACAGATCAGATCAGATCTTACTCGAATTTTAAAAAAATTTAAAATTTGATGAACTCTTAATCCAGCCCGTGCAATCCGAAACGAACGGACCAGGTCGAAATTACTGCACAGCACTGTAGAGAAAATCTTCGCACAAGATATGCTCTCCAATTATCTCATACACATTAGGCATGGTCACAAAGAAGCTCATATTGATAAATCTGATATGAAATAAGAATATTCTGTTAGAATTTTGGAAAACAAAATTACAACTTGATCCAGTATAGGCTTAGATCCAAGTATACTGCATCTCTGTACATCCCCTCTTCTCTATCAAAACAATACAGCGGAGGGTCCCCTAATGTAGCATTAACATGTTTAGTCGCACTTGGTGAATCAGGTACAGTGTAAGACTGTAACGTAGAGGATTAATTTTGCCCGCCTAGGGCATGCCCGTCCTGCCCGCCCGTGTACCCGTGCCCGAGCCCGGGTATAGGTCGGGTACTCGGGTACACAGGTACGGGCAAAAAAAGGGCCAGACTCGATTTTTTGGATAAATATCCGACCATACCCGGACTGACTATACCTGTACTCGACCATACCCGTACCCGTGTACCCGTGCCTGTACCCGTACCTGTTTACCTGTTGTACCCTACACCGGTACCTGTACCCGTTTAAATTCAAAATTTCAAAATTTTCAAAATTCCCCCCAACCCATTTAAATTCTGTTTTTTTTAATTTTTTTTTTCTAATTTTTGTTTTTTAATTTTTGTTTTTTAAATTATGTTTTTTAAATTATGTTATAAATTACGTTTTCTAATTTCTGTTTTCTAATTTCTGTTTTTTTATTTCTGTTTTTTAAATTCTGTTTTTTAAATTCTGTTTTAAATTCTGTTTTTTAAATTCTGTTTTAATTTCTGTTTTTTAAATTCTGTTTTTTAATTTCTGTTTTTTTTATTTCTGTTTTTTTAATTCTGTTTTAATTTCTGTTTTTTAAATTCTTTTTTTAATTTCTGTTTTTTAATTTCTGTTTTTTAATTTCTGTTTTTTTAATTTCTGTTTTTTTAATTCTGTTTTAATTTCTGTTTTTTAAATTCTTTTTTTAATTTCTGTTTTTTAATTTCTCTTTTTTTTTTATTTTATATCTTAGATTCATTTTTAATAGGTTAAAAAAATTGGTTTTTTAATTTATGTTTTTGAATATGTGAAGCAATTAGATTTGTTTTTAATAGGTTTTTATTTTTGAAATACGGATTTATTTTTATTAGTTTAAAAAAAGATGTTAGATTTATTTTTATGAATATGTTACATTAGATTTTATTTTAAAAATGTTAGATTTATTTTTAAATATATTAGATTTATTTTTGAAAATGTTAGACCTATTTTTGAATATGTTAGATTTATGTTGAATATGTTAGATTTAATTTTGAATATGTTAGATTTATGTTGAATAGGTTAGATTTATTTTTCAAAATGTTAGATTTATTTTAAATAGGTTAGATTTTTAATTTATATTTTATTGTTTTAAAGTAATTGATTTAAGATATTTTTTTATTTATATTTTATTTAACCTATTTAAAATAAATGAACGTTTACAAAATATATTATCAATTTAAAATGAACGTTTGGAAAATATATTATCAATTTAAAATGAACGTTTGGAGTATATTTACGGGACTGATGAATAGTGTTTTACCGAATTTCGCGGTATGTCAGTTTTGCTCATTTGATGAAACTGAGTAACCGAAAATTCGTGTTTACGGGTTTTCGTCTTTTCCCCGTGAATAGTGTTTTTGCATAATTCTGCGGTTTACAGTATTTCTGGTAGAAGAAATAAACTGCTCTCTGGTTAGTCCTGGTGGATAACCGATAGAGGCATCAGACGTCTGATGCTCTGAGACGAGTCGATTCCTTCCGTGATGTAGCTCTACACGCTCGATCTGCATTCCAATTGTGATTTGGAAACAAGGTATAAATATGTTATATTAATCTATTTAATTGGTAAGTAGATTAAAGTTTTAGAAATCAATCATGGAGTAGATCTGTAAAAGGATTAAATTGGGTTTTGATGCCAAAGGAATACTGAAGGTGGACCGCCTTGGAAAGTTTCCTGACATACCCCGTTTAATCCTGAGCTTAAGTTGGCCGTAGAAATTTTTGTTCTACGGTCATTCCGCACCTTAAGCCTAAACGAGTTTTGGTTACCGCAAAATCCCAAAAGTGGTATCCGTGTTAGTTTGTAATAATCTAGAAGTCAATAATACGATAAGTTAATCATAAAGCTTTGTTCATGAATTGAATGTTTATTTATATATCATTTTGTTGCCTTGAGTATTATTGCATTTGTGGATCATTTCGAGTTCATGACTGAAATTGTGAAACTCCATAATATAGATAATATATACTCTTAAAAGGTTACTGACCAAGGTAATTAGCAGGAACACTAATTACCGCTATAAGGTTAGTATGTGGATTAAAAGATGGTTAAGTTTTACAAACCACCTGACATGAGATGTCATTTTAATCACATAGATACATGTTCTAGGAACATGGTATTTGACAGACCTCGAATGAAACATTAAATAGAATTGTGTTCGTGTCATTTATGTTTTCATTTAGTGTCAAAGTTCTACAATATGAGGTATTTATCGTTCCCACTAAGAAATATATATGAGTGAGTGTTATCTAACGCTGTCCGTAAAAAGCAGCCATAACGGTAGCATTTCCATATGTATAACTTAGCTGAGGAAGTGATAGTCTACCAAGAATACTACTTGTCCCTCGTATATCTATACGAGCTATAGCATCACTGGTCCCCTTGGTAGAGTTAGATTATCTGCATGCAGTATAATTACAAGAGTAATTATATTTGATAATCTACTCAAGATCAAGAAAAGATACAGTTAACAAGGATGACACATATCTACCTTAAAACTGATCTGATAGCTATGAGACAGAAGAACTGACACAAGAAAATTGTTTAGTGGATCGTGATATTGTACAGTACAGCATCATCTGTGTAATTGGATGGTCATGATGTGTTGCCATATGCCATCCATGACTAACAGAAGTTAAAACAGTTTTAACTCTGTTTACCAACATAACACAGATCCTATTGGGTCACACCATATAGGAGCTACTCGGAGAATCTTACTGATTAATTATAAATTAATTATAATTAATATTAAAATGGTTATAATTAATTATACGTGATATAATTAAATTATAAATGTCATTTAGAATGACAAGCAGAAACAACGGTTAATTTATAAACGTACACATTACGTTGTATAAAAGTTACCGAACAACAACCGAAAAGAAATATAATTGTACATGACAATTATATATATTTGATTTGGATTTTAATTTGTTAATTATGGATTTGAATTATGAGTTTAAAAGCCCAAAATAATCAAAGCCTTAATTAAAATTAAAAGCCCAAAATCAAAGCCTTTTACTATTCATGCCTTAATGGGCCAAGGGCAAAATGGTCATTTCACACCTATGCCACCTTGCATGACACCTTGCATGACACCTTAGGGTGTAGAAGGGTGTAGAAGCATGGAGAAGAGTGTGGAAGGGGCATTTTGGTCTTTTCACATATTAAAGGATGAGGTGTCAAGGTATTTTGGTAAATAGATTTGTTTTGAGGGGTATTTCGGTCTTTTGCGAATCTCCTCAAAACACTATAAATAGAGGGGTGAGGGTAGAGAGAAAACTTACTAATTCACGTGTTAATCTGATTACTTCGTTAATCGGTTTTTCTCTCTTCCTTGATTTCGATTATTTCGAGATTAGGAAAATAATATATTTTGCGAAATCCTACGGTTTAGCTTTTAAGCGATACCAAGTAACCTCGGGACACAGATATATATATATTTCGTCATTTTCTCGGTGAATAGTGTTTCTGCAGAATTCCGCAGTTTACGGTATTTCTGGCAGAAGAAATAAACCGCTCTCCGGTTAGTCCTGGTGGATAACCAATAGAGGTATCACACGTGTGATACTGCGAGTCGATTCCTTCCTTTGTGTAGCTCTTCTCGCTTATTCTGCATTCCAACTGTGATTTGGAAACAAGGTATAAATCATGTTATATTAATCTATTTAATTGGTAGATAGATTTAATGTTTTAGAAATCAATTATGGAGTAGATATGTAAATGAATTAAATGAGGTTTTGATGCTAAAGGAATACTGAAGGTGGACCGCCTTGGAAAGTTTCCTGACATATCGCGTTTAATTCTTAGCTTAAATCGTAAAATTTTGTTTTACACACTTTCCGCAATTAAGCTAACCAATGGGTTTGAACCGTCAAAACCCCAACAATCCAAAACCCAATATCGTGTAAAGAAATAAATAAAACACATTTGTACTTAGCCGAATAAACATACAAATTTTCGCAAGAATAATTTTTATATATAAGTTACAAATTTTATTTATTTAGGAATTATAAAGATGTGACTTGATAATTTTATGTATATATATATACACTATTTGATATTGAAGTATTGAACTATTCAGATTTTAAAAGTCGAATTATAAACACGTAATAATATTTATACGACACTGCTAAAAAAAACAGAAAAAAATATCCTAAAATTAAAAAATATATTAGAAATTGATCAATTTTTGATCTATAAAATAGTTCTTTTAGACAAAATCAATTGTCCTAATCTGAAAATAGTTTAATATTCTAATTCTGAAATGAAAAAAATCACTTTTATGCCTGAATCTCTGTCTTTGCTCTCTTCAATGATGGAAATTAATTATTTTGCTAATATTTTGTTTTGAATTTATTTGATTAAATATTAAGTGATATTTGACAATTTTCAAATTAAGTAATGAAAATGTTGAGTTTAAGAGTAGAAGAAAAAAGATAACAAAAATAAACTCAAATATTAATTTGAGGAGGGATCAAGTTACAACAATTTTTTAGTTACAACAAAAATTTTCTACATTTTGAAAGTCAAAATCATTGATCCAAACCGTTAGATGTGATCTCTACAATAAAATGTGCTTGGAGAACAAATTTTACATTTTTTGAATTTTTTTTACTATTTATTAAGATGGGTACAAAAACTAGTCAAATTCAAACCATTGAATTTTGTACCCATCTTAATAAATAGTAAAAAATTCTCAAAAAATATAAAATTTGGTCTTCAAGCACATTTTATTGTAGAGATCACATCTAACGGTTTGGATCGACGATTTGGACGTTCAAAATGTAGAAAATGCTTGTTGTAATTTGTTGTAACTCAAAAAATGTTGTAACTTGATCCCTCCTCTATTAATTGTAGTGAAACTAAATAATTTGTCAAATATCACTAATTGACACAAATGTGATACACTAGAATTGCATAACACTTTTTATTATAACATTAAAAAATACACATAATTGGCACAAATTTCAATTTATTTGGATTTTTCTACAATTAGTTATGATTTTCAAAGTTCTACCGTAAGAAAAAACTTCAAACATCTATAACTTTGGCTACAAGTGTCGGATTCACGCGTTCTTCGACTTTTCGGAAAAGGAAGAACGAGACGAATCCGATTTTGCAATAATAATTAGAATGAGAATTCAAAAATAAAATAAAATGACTCGTGTAAAGAAACATACAAATTTTGGCAAGAACAATATATATATATAAGTTACAAATTTTAATTATTTAGGAATTATAAAGATGTGACTTGATAATTTTATGTATATATATACACACTATTTGATATTGAGTTATTTATATTTTAAAAGTCGAATTATAAATACGTAATAACATTTATACGACACTGTTAAAAAAAAAAACCAACAAAAAAATAGAAACAAAAAAATCAGAAAAAAAAACCAACAAAAAAAACCAGAAAAAAGAGCAAAAAAAAAAAATACCCGTACCCGCCCTACCTGTCAAGGGTACACGGGTACGGGTATAGGACGGGTAGGGTATGGTTTTTGAAAAAAATACTCGACATACTCGTACCCGCCCGACCATTAATACACTAATGTAAGGTAATCGACTGCCAATCAACATAAGGTAAATTGAGCCAGTACAGAGTCTAACTTGAGCCAATATAGAGTCTAATCGTTGGCGGCTGCGGTTAGAGAATGAGAGTGATCTTGTGACAGCAGCGATTGATGGAGTCGAGGAGGGAGAGAAAGAAGAGGGCGTGAACATCAGAGGTGTCGGAGCAGGTGAAGGCAGAGGTTTAGGAAAGGGTCTGGAGGGAGAGCGCGAAGAGGGCGAGAACATCGGAGGTGTCAGAGCAAGCGAAGCTGGAGGTTAAGAGAGAGCACGGAGGGATAGCACAAAGAGGGCGTGACTAGAGGATCGTTTATTATTATTATTTTTTTTTGTTGAACACTCTTTTTTTATTAAAAAACTAATTTATTGTAATTATAATATAACGTCTAGATAATTATTAGATAAAAAAAAATTGGTTATTATATTATTCAATTTATTGAAAAACATTTAGTTATTTAATAAATTTAGTTAGACGATAAATATGAAATATATTTATAAATTTGATCTCACATTATATTATTGAACATGTAGGTGAAAATTCACGAATAAAATATATTATTATCTTATAATAATTTTTATATTTTATTTGTATGTGAGTATTTAAATAAACTAGTAATTGAACCGGTTGAACCATTAGTCCGACCAGTAAACTATCAAACTGAAGCTTTACCAATTTGATGTCCGGTCCGGTTCTGATAACACTGGTAGTGACCATTTCCTGAAAGGATATTAAATTGGAAATGTCCAGTTCTGTTCTGTCATAGGGTCAAATAAATTGGAATGTTGTATGTTGTATTGTATTTGAGAGATGGCCCAATAGTGTAATGAGCGGCCCAGACGGCCCAGAGAAACCTGTTTGTTTATTTGAGAGGCGAGAGATAAAGAGAGAGAGAGAGAGAGAGAGAGAGCATCAATTCACCTCTCTTCATCCTCCTTGTCTTAATTAGCGAAACCTACCTTTATCTCTACCTCTACCTCTACCTCTACCTCATTATCATGCTATCAATGAATCGCAATCGCATCCACCTTCCAATGAGATCAAATCTGAACTGAAGAATCCATATAGCAGACAAACAACAAGCAAGGCAGAATCGTCTGAGATAAGGTCAGTCCATCTCTCTCTTCCCAATTCCCAATTCCCAATTCCCAATTCCGATTCATTCAACTCTTCCTTCTTCCACCCAACACGCAAATCTATCAACAATCCGATCGAATTTAGACCTTCTATCACCATAGATTGATTGATATATTTTAGACCTACTATCACTTGATGCGATTGAATTGAGTTCATCTTTATCAGATTTTTCCTAAAGATTAGGCATCTTTTGTTTCATCTTAATTTCATTATTGTCTAATTTTCTTTCTTAATTTTTAAGTCCTTTGCCAGGTATTTCTTAATTTGATCTGAATGCAAGGTGATAGGAGCACTGAAATGACTTATAACCTCAGGTCTACCTCAAGCCGAACTACTATGACTCTACCAGGTCTCATTTCTCTTTCCCTTTCATGCTTTTCTACTTTCAAGCTGGCAAGTGCTGTACATGTACTCTACAACTCTCTGCAGTGTTATACAAAATTCTGCTATTCTTTTCAAGTCACCGTTTAACTTTTTAATTGCCTAAATGGTAATTTAGCTCTTTCTCTGCCTGAAATAAGCAATTTACACAGCTAAAGTCAATTAATTAACTAAATTTTTTTTTTTTTTGGCTTCTATTGATCTAAATTTTGTGGGTACCCAACTTGTATTTCCTCTTTCGGAAAAGACATATTTTTAGATTTGAAAAAAAATAAGTCTTTAGTCTTTACCAAATACCACATCATGAAAGGATGTTATATGATACTTCCCTTTTTGCAAGGGATTGTATGTAATTCAATAATGAAATCATTATATCTCTAAGCACCTTTGAAGAACACAATATATAAATTTGAATTATAATTTCAGGTGGAGGATCTAGCTCTGCCGACAATGAACATTTTGCACCTCCCCAAGAAAATCAGCGTAAGAGAAAGAATACCTCCCCTCCTGCATCATCTTCTAATAATAGTAGCAATAATACAACAGATGTTTCGTTAAATAGTCAACAAGCCTCAATGAATAATCCCGATACTTCAGAAACAGAGAATTTCGTCAGAAGCACCCGCACTAGACCTAATTATTTTGTAATCGAACTTGAAGATGACGGGTCTGATTCTGACCAGCCTTCTACAGACCCGCCGACCCTGACCCGTTTACCTTCACCTGGTATGGTTGACCTGCCAGGGGATCCAGAAGAACCTAACGACGATATCAGTGAAAGAACAGTGAGGCAAACCCTAACCCTAGAAAGTAGAAGGGATAGGGAGGGAGAGAGAGACAGATGGTCCCGGTCGGATGTGGACTATTCATCACTGATGCGGGCTCTTGTGGCAGTGAGAGAAAGGAGTGAGGAGAGAGGCCGGGTTCTCTCTGAGGTACAATAGATGTAACTTTTTACTAATTTGTTTATCTGTTGTTTCATATCTCGTAATAGTGGTTTTAATTTTTTTAAAGACTTGATGTTGGTGTAGCGGCTGGGTTTGATAATAGTGTCTATTTACCAGATGTACAGTACATGCTAATCCCCTCTCCCCCTCCAACAGCAGAGTTATCTTTATTTATTTATTATTCTTTTTGCTATTTGAAGTGACTAGGATTAAGTAAATTGGTTAGGGTTGATCAATAATTGAGACCAAATTTGGCTCACTTGTAACTTAATTGAGGCAAACTTGAGTTATGTTGATTACAAAATTAGCGTTCTTTGATGCTGTTCATATGACTTCTTAGAAGGCCCAGTTATAATGTATTAAACTAACTTTGTTTTTGTTTAACTATTTCCTTTTTCTTTTTGCAACAGCTAAGAAATGTGTTAGATATTCTGAGGAATTCAGATAATGTTGGAAATGAGGTAAGGCTTTTAACTTTTGATAGACCTCAAAAAGGGAAGAAAAGGCCTTAAACATATGTATTGTCCCAGTTATTGGTATTGAAATATTACATTTTGGTGCTAATAGTTGTTAGATATATTGTATGTCCTGTCCTGAACGTTCATACATTAGGGAAAATAAATAAAAGAAAACTTGAACTTCCAAGAAATGAGCTGCATTTAGTTTGGCACTATACTGATTGATGTTACAAAGTATAGTTTTTGTGTCAATATTATACAGTCCTTTCTCTTACACATTTACTAATCATTATTAGCACCCAAATTTAGAAAAATTCATAAATTAAAACTGATCGGCTAGTTCTATCCCCTTCCGCTTTTTTTTTTTTTACTCTCTCTAACAGGATCTATTATTTGTGCACCGAGTAATGTCAATGGCTAGAGGAAGTCTGTTTGATAGGCACAGAGATATGAGGCTTGATGTGGATAACATGTCTTATGAGGTACATTCATTTCTTTTATTAACGAATCATAATCAAGCAACATGAAAAGAGAGGGGGCTGTGGGCATGAGATGAGAGAAAGGTAATGAGGCTCCATAATTTTATTGTGTAACCTTGGTGATTTCAATTGAAGTTGGTGGGGTTAAAAAGTTTCTGAACACAAAGGAATAGAATAATAATATCTTCTCATTACTGGACCAAAGTAGATTTTAGGCCTTGATTAGCCTGTGAAAATAATAAAATAGTAATAGAAACAAGTGATAAGTACTGGAATAATTCTTGATTTAGACATTTACTGCATGCATACTTGTTACAACTTGACTGGGTATGGCGTATCTGTCTATTTAATATTTTCTTGTGCTATTAATAAAATATTGTCCTAGGGTAATGTTACTTGGTCACTGGAGGAGATGATGTTTCGACTCTCATTTTATCTTATTCCAATTTTAGGAGTTGTTGGCATTGGAGGAGAGGATTGGGAATGTTAACACAGGTCTAACTGAAGAAAAGGCGATGACTTGTCTGAAGCAAAGCATCTTTGTTCCTTCCAAATTATCCGATTCTGTCATTGAGCCTTGCTGCATCTGTCAGGTATTTTTGTACCAGTAGTTATGTTACCTGTACCCCTTGATGCTTATATGATTTGTGTTTTATTGGGCTTTTTGGAATCTAATCGGGGGCAGCAAAGATTGCTACTCTGTATTTTTAGGTAATTGTACGACACAAAAACTTTCCCGTTGTGGTTTAGCAGTGAATTATGCTCGAGTAATTTGGTAATAATTTATTAATAACAGCACCTAAATAGAACAATCACATTTGGTTATTGCTTCAGCCAGCACTGACCTACATTGCAGCTCGTCTGTACTGGTTCTTGCCGTTTACCGAAACAGCTCAATAATTAGAAAATTCGCATTTGGTATTTGCTTCATGTTCATTAGCTGATGAGCTTTTTCTAAAGACCCATAATAATTTGCGTAAAGACCCAAAGTAACAGTAACAAATATTGGTTTAGATTTCAGTTGGGTCCTTTGGAACCTGTCAAATTCTAATTGGTCATATAATATAATGGTTTCCATTTAGTGGTTTGATCACATTGGTTTGTCTCCCAATGGATTTCATCTGATGGTTCTATCATGACGGACTTAATTTTATATCCAGGAGGAGTACGAGAAAGGGACTGAGATTGGTCGACTTGAGTGTGGGCATGATTTTCACCTGACATGCATCAAACAATGGCTTTCTCACAAAAATATGTGCCCTATTTGTAAAGCTGCAGCCCTAGATGATTAAGCTTTCTAGCTTAGGTTTAGGGTTTTGTAACAATGTAATATGTGCTATATGATATCTAAGTCGTAATTGATGCTTTCTTGTGCTAGCACCATGTGGAGTTCACCATTGGCCACTGGAAACTTGGTACTTGCATAGTAACCCCTGAAAATATGCAGTGTAGATTGGTTCAAATGTGCCATATTTTTTATTGTCCTTCAGTGTGTAATAGTCAGATTTTCAGGGGCTTTATGTAAAATTAGATTTTGCGATCCATTCTTTTCTCATAATTCGTAAGTCAAAATAGCTCTCTTGCAAGGATTAATTTATGAAATAAACATTAGTCTTTCAGTCATTGAGGGCTATTTTGTAAATCTATGCTAATGCCAAGCTTTGAAAGGAGCATATAAAAATAGGCAACTCTCCATGGTTCTAAGAAGAAGCTCATTAAGGATTTTCATTTGTTGGAAGATTTGTTTGTTTTTGTTTTTTAGTATCTTGTTAGAATCAAAATTTGATCTGCTCAAATATTTCTTTCATAGATTCATTAGTAATGTTATCTTTGCTATCTTTCTAATATAGTAAAAGGCTGTTCATTTTCTTGATGAAGGGCACACTTTTTAGTACTCTGCCTGTCTTGCAATATGTTTCGTTTAACATGCATCTATATTTCCATCTCCCTGTTAATTAAATTTGTATACTTGTTATTTTTCAAATTTTGGGCAGGTGTTTGTTTGTTTGTTTTTTTTTTTTTTTTTTTTTTTTTTTTTTTTTTTGCATCTGTTTGTAATATGACGTGTTCATCTTCAAATAATGGAATTATATTTGTGTTTGAATTGCGTTATGTTTGGGACCGAAATTCAATTGAATTACGAGTGGGGTTAGCGAGTTGTGCGTTATGTCCAGTATCCATAGAAATAAGTCTCTTCATAAAAATTGATTTTGCAAAAGCTTTTGATTCGGTGAGTCGGGATTTTCTATTAAATGTGATGATAGCAAGGGGTTTTACAACAAAGTGGATAGGTTGGATCAGATCGCTGCTGGAAACATCGAGTTCAAGAGTGATAGTCAATGATGAAATCTCGGATTACTTTGGTCAAGAACGTGGTTTGCGGCAAGGTGATCCGCTCTCTCCTATGCTTTTCAATTTGGCGGTGGACGTCTTGCAAGTGATGATAGGTAATTTAAATCAAATTCTATCACACTCTTTATCATCAAAATTAAGGGAAGCCGTAATTGCATTACAATATGCCGATGACACGGCTATTATTGCAAATGCGGATGAAGAGACTTTGATTTCCCTTAAAATCATTTTGAGAATGTTTACGGCTGTTTCTGGTCTACATATTAATTATGATAAAAGTTTGTGGATTCCGATTAATATGCAAGAAGATGAGTGCAACCGTGCAAATATTATTTTGGGGTGTCGGCAATCACAGTTTCCAACAAACTACTTGGGTATGCCGCTCACAATTAGAAAACCGACAAAGGAACAGTTTATGCCTCTAATAAGAAGATTTGAAAGCAAATTGGAAGGGTGGAAGGGTAAACTCATTTCAAGAGGTGGTCGGTTACAACTTGTTAATTTGGTTCTCTCCTCTATTCCTATTTATTTCATGGCTTGTTTTCAACTACCAAAATGGGTAATTAATAGATTGGACCAGATTAGAAGAAAATTCTTATGGGGAAAAAGTGATGACAATAAAACTGGTATTTCGATGATAAATTGGGATACAGTTTGTTTGCCGAAAGAGTGGGGCGGTATGGGTGTTTCTAACTTGCAGTTAAGGAATATCTCATTATTATTAAGATGGTGGTGGACATTATACTCTAATCTAAATTGCCTCTGGACACAAAAAATTATCACCTTAAAACAGAAACCAGTTGTTCAAGGAGAAATTATTCGGTGGGTACGGACAGGTTCTTTCTTTTGGGGAGCATTAACATCAATTAATCCACTCTTTTTATGGTCAACTGAGATGATAAATAGTGGAAATCACGTGATATGGCGTTGGGATCATACGGGATTGTACTCAGCAAAATCTGTTTATGCTATTCTAGCTAGTGGAGATAATGCATGGCCTTTCACTAGCGCATGGAAATACAAGATTCCCCCAACTGTGAGAATTTTTGTTTATCTCCTACTCAAGAATAGATTGCTCACACATGTAATGATGGTGAGAAGAGGCTTCAATGTTTCTCCAAATTGTGAAACTTGTCAAGGGAGGGTCGCAGAATCAGATTTGCATCTGTTTTTTAGTTGCCGGAGTGCGGTGATGTTGTGGGATAGAATGGCAGCAATTCTAGGTGTACATCTCATGCACAGGGGTGAAACCGTCCATGAAACCTGGACCAATTCGATGACCATGGCGTGTAGAGCTGGTATGGACAAAAAACAATGGTCCATCTACTTTGTTTCAACCTGCTGATCGATTTGGAAACAACGGAACAGGAAGATTTTTGAAGACAAAATACTGCCACTCAAAGTGCTGGAGGAGTACACGCTCCAGGATGCGAAGTTGCGGATGCAGTTTTGTTAGAGAAATATCCACTATGCCTAAGATGTTTGATGTAATTTGGTTTTTGTTTTTATTTACTTATATTTTGTAATCACTGACAGCCACTGTCAGCTTTTTCAAAAAAAAAAAAAAAAAAAACTGGACAATCCATTACCGAATATTAAAGGTACGAGTAGAGAATTTAAATTATCAAATTTAGTTCTCAAGTGTTAATTCTGAAAAATTAAAAATAATCAAACAAAAAGAGTTTCATGTCGGTACCCCTTTTGGCAATTTTGGGATCTTCAACTGTTTAGAAGTCTCAAATACTGATAATATACAAACACATCATGAATCAGAAACCGGAGTACACTGCCATTTCATCAAATATAAACTCAAAAAACATTTTATCAGAAAAATGCAAATAAAATTGATCAATTGAATACTACTATTGACTTATTTATTTATACACATCAAAGTCACCTGATAAAAATATCTTGAATAAATGAATATTATTAACTAGAACCGTTCTAGCCGAACAGAACAAGAGCGGTGCACATGCTTGCAATTGGGACGGAAATATTATCATCTAACACGTCTGTTATCGGAAGAGATTCCACCAATGTAGCCACAACTGATATCAAGGCCACTTTAAGAGTTGCTTCATCCCAGTCCAAATGCAGGTAACCAAGGATTGAGAAATAGTATAACATCCTAGGGAAGAAATAATAACATGAAGTTTCTTTCAATATATCGTACACAAATTTAGTCCTAAACTTAATTCAAAATCGCAGAAACTTAGGTTGCACGTGGTCACAGGGTTAATTTGGACATTGGGATATTAAAGAGATATCATTACAAGTTGTACATGTAGATTAAATAATAAAAACAAGGATATGATCAATAATAACTGGTGTGTATTTAAAATAGACATACCCTATTGACAAGAGAAAACCACAGACAAACATCGAAACGCTCCCAATCCAGCTCTTCTTTCTATTGTATGGAAGCTTTGTTGAACCATATTTTCTTCCAATTATATCAGCAACTCCTAGAAAATGACAAGTAACAAAGTTTCATATCAAATGGATGTCAATTTTCCTGTAAACCCAATTAAATTATAGTTTTGTAGTATTTCTAAAAATTACCTGACCTGTCTTCTCCAAGATGAAAGTTAAAAATACTTAACAAAATATATTAACAAGGACCGATATTTTTACATTGAAGCTGGTGGTATTTGACAGCTATCAAAAAAAAAAAATCATAAAAAAATGAAAAATGAAAAACACTCCATGATCATATTAATGGTCTTAGTAGATTATCTCTGAATATGATAAATCCAATGAAAAGTTGCAGATACAAGGTGTCCAAGAATTAAATGTTTAATATTGCTCGGCGAGCCTTATTCCAGTAAGGTACTAATGGTCTGGTATCATCGATGCAAAATCAACCTGACATGCTTTTTTCTTTGCTAGTTTTTGTTTGAAATTTAATTGTGCAATCAATTCCAGTGTGGCATGTGTATGGTAAGTAACCAATCAGGATTGAAGTGGTACGTACCAGTTGGCAAGTTAACATAAAAAGATACAAGGTACTTACCATCACCACCAGTCATCATAGATAAAGAAATAATCCCAACAGGAGAATCTCGCCAGAATACCAAAACAGAAAGCAAGAGCGCCATTACATAATACAAGGGGCCCCGCAACAATTCCCTAAAGAATTAAAATAAAAAGAAAATGAAACTTACCTATATGTCGGTTAAGCTACAAAATTTGAAAAAAAAATTGAAAAGGAAGACAAAAAAGGACCGAGCGGTCTTTGTGGCACCTAGTCACGGTTATAGTACCTATAAGTATAACACAAAAATGACTCGCGCCTTGTTTTGAAAAGTTAAAAGCAAAGGCATTATTGTCCGAGGATGATTCTAGTGCACATTTAAAACTTACTGTACATCCAATTCTATAATACAATCAATGGTTTAAATTGCATAACAAAAATAGATACGCAGTTTCTATTTTTGTTTTGCATCTTAGTTAGATAGGGACAAGTGGAGCGAATTAAAAAAAAGTGTGAATCTGAGAAAAGAAAAAGGAAATTTGTAAGAATACTGATTCAAGTTATACAGAACAAAGATTAAGTAGACAGGTCATAATAGCTCTTATGATGATTTCCGTGAAAGCTCTAATTAAGCTCCTCCTATGAAAAATTCTAAAAATGCATGTTGTATATTTTAGGAGGCATGAACCACTAAATGCATTTTACCAAAGATTTATCCTTTAAAAATGATCAATGCACGCTTAAAAAAAATTACCGATATCTAAATTTTGTTTTCCTTGAATAAAATACTCACTTAAAGTATGACTCATATACGGATATACCCTTTAAAAATCAATGGCTATGATTTTGGATGTAGCTTGGATGTACACTAGAATTATCCATTGTCAAATATAAATGATAAATAAAAACAAACAGAAAGCCCCGACATAAGGTTGAATGGAAACCCCTCACTTTTCACCATTGCAAATATGAATAACAGGTGCTTTGTACAATTTGTTCATGAATGTAGATATTCTGTGGAACTTTTTGTGAATATGTAAAGGGGAAATAAATAAAGCTTACTCAGGGTTGCCTTCACGGGTAACAGATTTGATAAGAGCTTCGTCTTTAAAAAGGCGAGTACCGTAAATGATGAGCCTTGCGCAATTCAAAAGAGGTACGACAGCTGCAAAGTACCGTGCTTCAGGAGAAGAACTGCAGTTTATGTACCAACATTGTTTGAGATGGTCATTTGAGAATTTGTAACCAAATGTAATGGTACTGGCAGGTTGAGGCCAAAACCTATTAATGCACAACCTCTTTTGAAGTGTTATATATTAATAAAAATGATTTAGCCAAGTTGGTTTGTTTAACTATGTTCTATACAATTGACGCTCAAATATATAATATGTTTGTCTGTCATGATACAGCATTTACCAGGTGAGTTGCAATTAATTAATTTAATTTACCTAAATATAGGCCAAGAAGACATGAAAAGAACTCCAGATAAGATATGTACAATCTTTCTGCTCAATTTCTGCTTTTCAATTAACAAAATATGAGTAACAATTACAGTAGAAGACTGATGAGAGAGAGAGAGAGAGAGAGAGATTGAGACCTGCTGGATGAATTGGCGCCGAGTGAGGTTGTCGAAAGTATAGACGAGGACGTAAGCACCAGCCGTGACTGCAACGGTGGCAGCCGCATCCTGTAAAGCCGCCGTGTGGCGCAGTCGTACAACGGGTCTACCGATGTGCGGCAAAGCAAAAGAGCGACACATTGAGAGGTGATTAAAATGAAAAGGGATTAGAGGAGAAATGGTTGTGTTCGAAAAGAGATTAGAGGAGAAATGGGGCACAACCGAATCCATTCTTCTCCTCTTCACTCACTCACTCTTCCTCTCTCGTTAACAAAATAGGGCTCTAGTGATCCTGATCTGTAGACTCTACTTGAGATGTGGTCCACCTGGACCGTAATTTAATTTAAATTCAATTTAACAATTTTTTGTTGAAAAGAAAGAGAGGAGAGAAAATTGCAAATGCCTAAAGGCTGCTAGTGCTACACCTCAACCTACACCTACACCTACACCTACACCTACACCTCCTCGGACGTTAATATTCTCATAATTACATAATGATAATTTCGATCAACATCAAATTAAAATTATATCCAAATTAAACTATTATCCACCACGATCACATTTTCATATCAATATTAGAGATAATCAATTGATATACACATATCGTGTTGTGTCATAATTAAAATGTCGAAAGATAAACATATCATGTTATCACAATTAGTCATGTTTAATTTTTTTTATAATTTAAATTAATTTTTTCAATATTCATCATTTAATCAAAATTTAATAGCCCTAATTGCATATGACTATATACTTTACCATAACTATTTGTCCCGCCCTACTCTCACATCTTTCACCAGAGAAAGCACCTTTCTAATTGTCTGCAACTACGGAGCTAAATTTTATGGAGAAATGGAAAAAAAAAAAAAAACACACACACACACACACTCTCTGCTGGCTCTTTAATTTCTCTGTTCATCTGCACAAGTATAAGTTTTGTAAATAACGACATGTGATTAAAAATAATCATTGTCAATTACTAATCAACCGACTAAACGGACCTTTTTTTACAACAGTCTAAAATCTAAATGAATGAGTGTTAAAATTAATATTTCTCCGTTGGCCGTTGGCTGTTGGCTGTTGCAT
This sequence comes from Carex pumila, assembly GCA_033356055.1. Taxonomy (NCBI): domain Eukaryota; kingdom Viridiplantae; phylum Streptophyta; class Magnoliopsida; order Poales; family Cyperaceae; genus Carex; species Carex pumila. The sequence goes on along the minus strand of JARJHM010000523.1, from coordinate 98,868 downwards.
CTTCAACACCAAGGCAGAGGCAGTAGTCACGTGGGTGGGCCCTGCATACTGTTTTGCTGCTTTTGCCAGACGAAATCGGTCCTAAAGTAACTCATATTTTTGAGTTTCGATCATCACCGTCCGATCTGCTCGGAAAATAATCGGACTGAAGTAGATTCTGATCGGAAGGTTATAATATAAACACAAAATGTGTTTACTGTAGGGGATTGTGAGAGACCCTATGACATAACGTGATCCAAATCCAATCCAGTTGAGGACCAGTCTGGGTTTGTTAGTTCCGAGGCGGCCGACGGACCGCACGCTTTCCCGTGAGAAATTTACTTCACTATTCATGTCTACCATTTTTTACTTTATAGCGTTGGATTCACTTAAATATATATTTAATATTTATCAAAATTTTAAAATAAAATATTTTTCTCTTAAAAAAAAATAGCTTGCAGGCTTCTTTGTTGCAAAATAAATAAATAAATTATAGGCTCTCAACTATTTAGATAAGTGATGAAATTTACGTCAATTTAAAATTTAATTAGATTCAAATTTGATACACTTGTTTCAACAATTTTATTTTCTAATTTAAATAATATTTTTTAAATATCAAATTGATGTTCATAAATATTAGATACATTACAACTATTTTATATTAGATAAATGTTCCTGTACCCCGAGCCATCAAACCCGAGCTCGTCCCCGAACTAGTTTAACTAGGTTTAACCATCCGTTATTTAATTTATTAATTTGCCATTAATTAACAAATTATTGTTTTAACGCATTGTAGTTTTAATTTGATTGTTTTAAACATTAGCTTTACATGCCTTTGTACTGTATTTTAATTTCGTGAACAGTTTGTTAGGAACAGTTGTAATCACCAATCCTCGAATTAGTTTCCTAGATTGTTAACGGTTCTCTAATCATTTTCTAACTAATTTAGTAATTTAAAGTACTTTAGTGTACTTTAAAGTACAATTTAAACCCAGTTAGCTTGGGGACGTGGTGGGGGATTTGTTCTAATTTTAATTATGCAAATTAACAGCTTTTCATATTTAATAACTAAAAAATAGTCTTCATTTTGAACAATTAATTTATTAAATGAAGATTTTTCAATGTTTGTAAACACAGATTTATATACTTTAAAATATGTTTGAAGAATAAGCTTTAAAATGTATTTGTAAACATAGATTTATATGTTTGTAAACACAGATTTTTCAATGTTTGTAAACACATGTTTATATGCACAAATTTTCAATGTTTTGTTTATGCTGTTTGCTTGCCAGTACATATTGGTTTACATGCTTGACTTGTTCATAGGTACTATTCCTGACACATTTGTATACAAGTCTGCATTTCTTTTTGGCTTACAGAACTGACTCCATCCTCTTCGTGCCTTCAACATTTCTTATATTGAATCCATTATTTGGTGGTACATTATTTTCTTTTTCCTTTGTATTCCAATTTTCTTTCTTTTTTGTTCATATTTCTAGAAATATATGTTAGATATGTGTTCCAAAAGTTATCTTATGTTGATCACTTTTACATGTTATGTTTATGAATTGGATGCTACATGCATTTTGTTCCATGAAATTTGTATTTATCTATAGAAGTGTTCAAGAAGATGCTCTTGGTCTTGAATCATAGAACTCTATATGATAACAAACATAAATCTCTAAAATGTTCACAAACTTGATTATTAGCATGGAACACTAATATACCACGATAAGTTTGTCATGTTGATTAAAGTACATTGTAGTTCTATAAATGTTGATAAAGACTTATCGTTTAATAACATGAGTATATGAAAGGTTTCATATATTGAACAGACCTAACGAATGAAAATATTATATGGGTTATGTTAGTGTTATTAATATTTTCATTGTGTCTCGGAATTTGATAGGCCTAAATTATATAGATATTCGATCTGATTTTTATCACGAAATAACACCAAATATCTTGTATTTTGAATATAAAGTGAATAGATTACACCTAGGATCAAGTTACTGCGTTTGCTTGGTTTTAACTTACAGGAAATGAAGAAAAATGAAGAAAAATCGAAGAAAAATGCCCACTGCGACCACACGGTTTGGAATATGGGCAAAATAAGTACATAGATGGATTTCTGGACGCGCGCCAATTTTAAAAAGGTATAATAAGCTATACATCAAAATCCGTGCAAAACCGAAGAAAAATTTCCATTGCGAACACACGGTTTGGAATATGGCCAAAATAAGTACTTAGATGGATTTCTGGACGCGCGCCAATTTTAAAAAGATATAATAAGCTATACATCAAAATCCGTGCGGATGCACGGATCTCGATGCAGCTGCACTCTGGTCGCACAGGAAAAGTCCGAGCCTAGTGCGGATCTCGATGCATCCGCAGTGCGGATCTCAGCGCGAATGATACTGTAGCAGTGCGGATGGTACTGTAGCAATGCGGATTGCAGTGCGGACGCACTGTGGCAGTCAGCTAAAAATAGAGTCTGAACTTAAAACGATCATAACTTTTGACCCGTAACTCCGATTAAGGCTTATGACCACTTTTTGGAAAGCTAGCGAGAAGATCTACAACATGAGAAACTAAAAACTAAAATTTTTCTCAGTGCGGATCAGCCCATCCGCAGTGCGGCTCGGAGCACCCGCACTGGACTCGCAGAAAGCCAAAATTGCACGTTTTTGACAGTTTTTCTATTTTTGGTGCATCATGGACGCGTTTTGACAGCTACATGTGGACAAGACAATCCTGAAAAACAATCCAAATATAACACCCACTAACTCCACTTCCTAGGCTCTTAATTAGACATGATCCTTGGCTATAAAAGAGGGGATCTCATCTCATCTCATAGGATCTCTTCCCATCTCATCTCTCTATCTCTTCCCATTCATTCTTTCATTCTTTTAAGCAAGGAGAAGAAGGGTTTCCTGAGCAAGAAGTCAGCAAGATTGAGGGCTTTGATCAAATAATGGGTGTAATTATTTCTTTATTTCATTTCTTCTTACTTTTGCCAACTTTTGTAATGGATCTCTCCATGAGGGAGTAGTTCTCTCTCTAGGGGTTTAGGTCAATGCATGAACTTGTTTAATTCTATTTTATTCGGTTATTTGTTTTTATTATGATTGTTTTATGAGATTTGATGTTAATTTCTGTGATTTAATAATTTGTGTTAATTACATAATTAGTACTTGAATTGTAGTATCCCGTTTTGAATTCGAAAGAACCAAAATTGACTGTGATCAATAGGATAGTACCAAATTATGAATGCAAATACCTTAGGTTTAGGTTAAGATTGTAACCAATTTAATCTAAGCCGGAAATATAGAAATTAAGGTTAGGAATTTGGTGAAGAACCTAATCGTGAAGTCAAACCCTAATTAGGACATCTCAATTCAAATCGGGTATTGGTATGATGGACTTAATTGCGAAGTACCAATATTTGAGGAGAGGAGAGACTAACAAGAGCTTATAGGTCTAGGTAGCTAGGGTGGGGAACTTCATTGAGAAGTTCGAGTTACCTAGGCATGTTATTAATTTACGAAAGTAACCCTTAATAACATATTAGGTTAGAAACCTCATCAAGTCATACATGAATTCAAACAAATACCGAATTAATAGAGTTAGCAAGGAATTGTAGACCAAAGACCCCTAGATCTCTAAATCTTGAAAGCAAACCAATTTCTTTCTTTTACTTTTATTTACAATTATTGTTTCAAACTCCTTTCTCTTGGGTATTGAACCCAACCTTAGGAATTGTTAGAACAAACCCCCCCAATTTACTTTAATTGCACTTTACTTTATTTTATTTTTTGAAATTTATTACTAAAGTTTGAACTAAGTTTTTATCGTACTCCCTGTGGATCGATACCTAAAATACTACTTTGATAGAATTGTGCACTTGCAATTTAACTCAAACACGTGTTAAAGGTTTAAAATGTACATCTTATTGTACTGAAACTTTGCACCATACCCTTTGGACGCATCAGAATTCTAAGATATGAGATGTATTTCTAAGTAGAATTATAATGCATGTAATATAACTGAAGTGCAGTTATATATTTATAATTTACTTAAGAGACCAAGAAACGAATATAATACAAAGATGACACAGTCCGACTTTGTAAATTATTCATAATATCATGTGGCGAGGAATAGACACAAGTAATGTTATTTATAACATTACTTTAAAGGATCATGTATTGTAAAAAGGATACTTTACATCTATGTTATTTGGATAACTATAATGTATAGCTAGAATACCACTTATAGTTTATGGTAATAAAATATTTTATGACATTGCCAACATAACACAGATCCTCCATATAGGTCACACCAACTGAATGAGAAAACAAGAAGAATATTTTATTTATATGATGTATATTGTTTCATATGACATGAAATAATATACATGTGATAAATAAATATTATGACTGCTTAGAACGAAAATAAATTTATGAGAAATGTGCATATATATATTATTTGGTATAATATGGTGCATATTATATAGTATAATATACATGACACATAATTAATAATGTGCAAAACATTGTTATAACATAAGTTTATTAAAACCCAAAATGAATATGAGTTGAGATTGGCAATGTAGCAGTTACTATAGCGAGTACTATAGCAGCAGCTAGGGTTGTCTCTTTAAATAAAGAGAATTATACTAGGAAGGTTACACAATGGAAACCCTAGTACATTTGTATATAATAAGAGGTAGATAAGGTATTCAAGATGTGAGAAGAAAGAAATTTTCTGAAAATTATTTCCTTCTCTTCCTCTCTCTCCTAGCCGCCATCCCTCTTCCTCTAATATTATTAGTTTCTTTAGTGAGAAATTATTAGAATAACAAGAAGGGTTATAAACTATGTTCTAAGCTTAGATTAGATTAAGATCTCTAGCAAGGTATTTCTAATCCTTATTTAGTTCAAGATGAACACTAGGAGGCCGTTTCGACAAACGAAAGTATCCAAGAGATCTAGAAGAGAATTCGACTTCTCTCTATTTACCAAATTGACATTTGGTAGAGGTATATTCAAATCACCTTTAGTAAATAGATTTGTGATTAATGAATGAGTAGATATCCATTTGCATCAATGTTCTAAATAGCGCGCTATAGCGTTTTTGTCCCATAAAAGCTATGGCGCTATGTGGGTATAGCGCAATTTTTTTAACCCGGCCTCTATGACGCGATAAACACTATTTAAATCATTGATTTGCATGCATTTGAATTGCTTTAATATAATTAGCATAATAAAGTAGATCTGTAGATGCTTGTAAGAAGGTTAAAATTTTTGAATTTATTGCTTTACCGCATTATGAAAGTCCTTCAATATATATATATATAGGAGATGAAATTGTCAAAATCCAATAACATTCTTCTTGATGCAAACTTCTGTACAAAATTGCAGACTTCTTATTGATACTTATTCACAAGTATTAATTTTGGTATTAGGCATGTCTTAGAACCTTAACAATTCACAGGTATTGATATTAATCAAATAATTTTCAATGCTTTGTTTATGTTGTTTGCTTGCCAGTACATATTGATTTACATGCTTTACTTGTTCACAGTACCTGTTCCTGGCACATTCTGCACAAATGAAAAAAAAATGTGCTGAGGGACGCCCTCGGAGATTAGTACAAATTTAGAGTTGTAAATTTTGTGCTTGGGGACGCGCTTGTTGATTGGTTCAAATTTAGAGCTGTAAATTTTTGCTTGGGGACGAATTCGGGGATTCATTTTTGTTTTAAAAAATGAAAATTTAACTCATTTACAATGAAAGTTAAACACTTTAATGCAGTTAATTAAACACTTTCATTTATATGTTTAAATTATACGATTATTTCGTTGCATTTGGCTGTGCTTTTGTTAAATTTTTTTAACAGAGCGTTTTTTTTACTTCATGCAGTGAAATTCTATACAATAAAAAAAGATTGGTACTGTTATTGCGCTGCATGAAGTAAAACTTAATTTTTTTATTACTAACATTCTAGAAGGTTGGAAGACGCAGACAAATACTTTGTTTGAGGTACAATTATCAGCTTCCTTTATATTAAATTCTTAAAAGTTCCTTATTTATAAATGGAAATATATATTTTTTTATTAAGGTCACGAAGAAACGAGACTGCTGCAAAATAAAATTAAAATTGTTTTTATTTATACTTGGTCACCTCGTCGCATCTGATTGAACCGTAAAAATCCGTAAGTGGTCGTAGAAGTGAGATGTGGGTTGTTCTTATTCCAAGCAATGGGGTTTCCACCGCCAATCTCTGACCCTCTTGCAACTGTGCATTTTTTATTCGACTCCCAATTCGTCGTTGCACAACTCAATAACTCTAATTTTGATTCGGTTATATCAGAACAATATCGTAAAAATTTAATAATATTTTTAAAAATTAAATGTTTTATTTACAAAGTATGAATATTTTGAAAGGTAAATTATTTTATTTTATTTGCAAAGTATGAAGATTTTGAAAGGTTATTAATTTCGAGAAAAATCAGATTGTAAAAAGGTTTTTGGGTTGCTAAGTATGCATGTCGCGTACTTACCCTTTATTTTAATCGATCAAACTTAATCAAATTCCCCTTCTTCATTTTAGCCATCTCTATCAATTGAAAGTTTTTATTTTATCCGTTAAATTTTTTAATTATTACATAAATTAATACTATTAGTCTCTCCTTATAAAATATAATTATATAACATCTATTCATCTAACTCTTTCCATTTCAATTTTCTAATTCCGTCTCTGCATTGAACATAAATAGATAATTTTTTTATGAGAAGATATGAGTTTTTTAATTGTAAATAAATAATTTGTTGTCTGTATGTACAAAAGCACATGAGAAGGGTTTTCTTTCTTTATATTTATACAGTGTGCAATTAATAGTGTTTTTTTTTTTTTTCATTCAAAGTAGGGATGGAAAAGAGGTAAAATCATATTTATATCTTTTTTTTCGGATATATATACAGATTGAATATTAACCAGATATGGATACAAATATGAATATGATTGAATATTTATTAAAATAATATAAAAAATACCGAAGTTTATAATATTTATCTCCTTATACTAGTAAATACATAAGTTTTTCATAATATTTATCTAATATTCAAATACGGATAATTAAAACATAAAATTATATTAATATTCATATCTACACATATATTCAGAAATCAAATATCCACATTTAATTTTTAAAAATATAAATAAAATATTATCTATACTGTTTTCACTCCTAATTTAGAGCTCCTCGGGCAGCAATTAAGAGTGTTACTTTGGGTAAGAAGGATCGTTTCATATGTATCATCATGCTGAATTGCTGATAGATATATATATATATATATAGAGAGAGAGAGAGAGAGAGAGTCAGGCTGGGGTGTCATGAATAGCATAGTGGCCTTCCGTGCTACGGTCAGGGGCGGACTCAGGATTTTTGTCAAAGCGGGGCAATAATCGGATGCAAATAACTTATCTGATTCAAACCCAATAGCTTATTGGGTACAATTCAAAATAACAAAAAAAAATACCAATCAATATAATAAAAATCCTAAATTACTTGAAAAAAAAATCCACAATTCAATATTTATAGGTAATTTGAAATCAATATTTTGGTTCAACTTGGCAGCCTCTGCCTTTTAATTAAAAAATATATATATTTTGGTTCAACTAATTTTCGCTATTTGGGATCAGCGCCTATTTGAGCTCCACTAATTTGTTTTGCTCAGAGTTTATATGAGCTTCGTTCCATCTATTAGAATTTCATAATGGGCTACAGGGGGGGGGGGGCAATTTGAATTTTAGGGAGGGGCAGAGGTCTGAAAAGCAGGTTTTTAGCACTATTTTTGAAAATCCAGCGGGGGGCAGCTGACTCCTCCTGTGCTACAGTAGATCTGCCCCTGGTTACGGCTCAATATTCAAGTTTTCAAAATCCAAACGGTCGATCCGAACCGTTCATTGTTTAATCCATATTGAAATGTGCTTGGAGACCAAATTTTACATTTTTTGGAATTTTTTTACTATTTATTAAGTATTTTTTAAACCGCTGTTTTCCAGTGGTGCAGAATTTTAATAAAAACAGCGATTTTGAAGCCATCTTAATAAATAGCAAAAAAATTCCAAAAAATGTAAAATTTGGTCTCCAAGCACATTTCAATATGGATTAAACAATAAATAATTCGGATCGACCGTTTGAATTTTGAAAACTTAAATATTGAGCTGTAGCACGGAAGATCACTATGCTATCCATAACATCCAGCCTAACTCTCTCTATATATAATAATAATAATAATAATAATAATAATAATAATAATAATAATAAAGTATTGGAAAAGCAAACGCACCGTTTAAAATACCATACTCCAGTCTACAGTACGTGATGTAACCGACGTCGTAACTTTCTCTTCTGTGCAGAAGATAACAGATTCAGTCGTTATTCAAGCCATTTCAAATGCCGAAAAGTGAGAACCCGTTCGTTATCATATTTTGATTAATGCACAATTGCACATGCACAGGCACCGCTTTCTGTTTCTGTTCCAGGTTCATATATTCTCACCAAACACAAAATACGTATGCCTACGCGGCTACGCCTGTCAATTAAACCAACCCCCCAAAAAAAGGAAATTGTGATCTATATATGTTGAAATTTAAGTAAATCTTCTTATTCGATCAAGTGACGTCATAAACTCTCTTATCATCATACTTTTTTTACTTCTCATTTATTCTAAACTCGTATATATATTTATTCTCATTTTAATTACATGCATGGCTAATCAAATCAATTTTTTTTTTTTTTTTTTTTTTGTAAAACTATAAAGAGCAAAGAAAAATGTTTTAATAGAACTGTGTTAAACGACGTAGTCCTATTGGTAACGAATAAAAAAGGTTGAACGATTGTAACTTTACACAATCCCCCTCAAAAGTTATATTAAATATTGTAACGACCCCCCACACCCTTTCAAATCTTATTTAAACCGTACCTCGATTCATGTCCCAACTCGCTCACCATCAAAGCCAAAATAGCAAAGAAACATGAATTCTCTAACCCTATCCATGGCATTGCCATTGGCATTCCTCCTCTTCATTTCCCTTTCTACCTCTCTCTCTCACGATTTCTCCATCATAAATCATAACCCAATAATCCGCGCTGAATCCGAGGTGCGCGAACTGTTCCATTTATGGCTTTCCGGTCACCAAAAATCGTACAACGCATTGGGAGAGAAAGAGAGACGCTTTTCAATTTTCAAAGACAATTTGATGTTCATCGATGCACACAATTCCAATCCCAACCACACGTACCAACTTGGGCTGAACCGGTTCGCTGACATGACCAACGAGGAGTTCAGGCGCCATCTTGGTCTGAGAAGTGGTGCTGCGCTCGAGAGGAAGAACCATGCAGCAAATGGAGAGGCAACTCATGAAGGTGTTGCTGCTTTACCTGATTCCATCGATTGGAGGGATCATGGCGCTGTTGCTGCTGTCAAAGATCAAGGAAGTTGTGGTACGTTTTCTTTCTCGTTTTCAATTGTTGCACATACGTCCTTTTATTTATCAATAAATATATTTTTTGCGCTGTTGTAATATGAATATATAGTTTTAATTGAACTCCTTAAAAACAAAACAAAACAAAAATAATATTGAGGTTTATTATGCAATTATCCCTCGCAAGTTATATTTGCGTTCATTACCTTTCTTACGCCCGAAGCAAAGGACAAAGGTGGTGTGGCACAAGTTATGGATTTGAAGGTATCCTACTGATATTAATTCGGTGTGGCGGTTGAATTTTTGGTAGTTTGCGGACTCCCTACACCGGAGTCTACACGCAAAAGAGAAATAGAAAAGTCCCTCGTCTTTTCGGGAGTCGTTCGGTCATTTGTTTTTCGGCCCTTTTAACTTTTTTCGCTCACCGGTATCCATAAACTGTACATCTCCATTTTTGGATAAACGTTAGAACAGAACCGAATAGCGGGGTTTCCTTCGTCTCCGTTTCGGAATGAATGGAGAAAAGAGATGGTGCTAAAAAAGGAATATACTTGACTTAATTGGCACCGCGCGTGATTTGGTTGAACTCGAAAGGACATGTTAAGGCGCCGTTGGAACTGACGACTGACTCCGGTCCTGTCCTGTCCTGTCCTGTCCTTATCTCGTATTGGACGGATGCGGGAAGATGCATTGAGATTCGTGCTAAGTCCATTTTCTTTGACAATCTATTACGAAAGCAATCATTATAATTTTTTAATTGCTGTTGTACCTTCTGTTATAATAATTAATACTTAAATATGACATGTCGCTGAGACTGTTAGTTGTTTGAATGGGAGCATAGAATATATATATCACAGACTCATGGTTTTAAATGGCAATAATTATCTTAATAATTGCTGGCAAAAAGAACAAATATATTTATCAAAAGCACCTCTCGTGTAATCCAAGTGACTGTAAAAAAAAATATCTGCTCACACAGGGAATTAATATATTTTTGGGTAAATGCAGGGAGCTGCTGGGCATTTTCCACAATAGCAGCTGTGGAGGGGATAAACAAGATAGTGACAGGAGAGCTGATCTCGCTGTCAGAACAGGAGCTTGTCGACTGTGACAGTACCAGTAACCAGGGCTGCAACGGTGGCTTGATGGACGACGCCTTTGACTTCATTGTCAAGAATGGTGGCATTGACACTGAGAAGGACTATCCCTATTCTGCACGTGACAGAAAGTGCGACATACTCAGGGTACGTATGAATTTGACATTGCAATTTACTCTTCTTTCGTCTTCAATCTCTGCTGGTATTAACATTGTGTCATTCATCTTCATCTGGGCAGAAAAATTCCAAGGTGGTGTCGATAGACGGCTACAAAGATGTGCCACAGAATGATGAGAAGGCGCTAAAGAAAGCAGTGGCCCAACAGCCTGTCAGTGTAGCAATTGAGGCTGGTGGTCGCCAGTTCCAGCTCTACAGCTCTGTGAGGCTTTATTTAATAATTAATATAATATTCATCTTTTTATTTCACTTCCTTCCAAAATTTTGAAGCACTTCTACCAGTACCCATCCTTAATGTTAATGTAGGAAATTCCAAACTCCTTAATTATATATATATATATATTTTTTTTTGTAAATCTGTCAGGGTGTATTCACTGGTCGTTGTGGAACTGACCTAGATCATGGTGTGGTGGCAGTGGGCTATGGCACTGAGAATGGGGTTGACTACTGGATTGTTCGCAACTCGTGGGGCCCACACTGGGGCGAGAATGGCTATATCAGGATGCAACGCAACGTGGGTTCTGCTGCCTCTGCCGGCAAGTGTGGTATCGCTTCCATGGCCTCATATCCTATTAAGAAAGGAAGCAACCCTCCCCCGACTCCTGGCAATGCCCCACCTTCCCCTTCCCCTTCCGAGCCTGTCAAGTGTAGCAAGTACACTACTTGCCCGGCCGGAAGCACATGCTGCTGCATGTACCAGTGGGGCCACAAATGCTTTGGGTGGGGATGCTGCCCCATGGAAAGTGCTGTTTGCTGCGCTGACCGCACTAGCTGCTGCCCGAGTGACTACCCTGTTTGCAATGCCAAGGAAAATACCTGCTTGATAGTATGTTATTTTCTCTCCTTTTTTGTTTCCTTGGAAAGAAAGATGGGATTACTTTACCTGATTGGTACTTAAATCTGGTACAACTGGTATTAAGTAATCTGTGGGTTAACTCTTTAGTTTTGCAACCTTGGTCCTTGGCGCTATGTACATGCTCTCTAATTTCTCCAAAATTTTAGATACTAGTTTTTATATAATAAAAATTGAATGCAGAGCAAGGGAAATAAAATGGGAATCAAGGCGCTCCGTCGCACCCCGGCAAATTACCATTTTTCAATCACCAGGTCTGAGCAGAGCATTGCTGTGGAATGATTTCTAGGCTATAACTGCGCGCATCAGCCTCTATTTGGATTCCGATTTACAGAGTCGATTATTGTAGCACCACGTTACGATTGATGGAATGCTCTTGTACATACAACTTCTCTAATGTATCAATGATCAATATTGTATCTTCAATTTGATATGAAATGAATTTGTCTTCTGCTTTATTTTGGGAAATGATGTGTTGATTTTTTGGGAATGCATGACGATTAGATTTTATGAAGCTCTAATTAGTTACCCAAATTGAAAGTACAAAACCACAAAGTATATGATTGAAATTAAAGAAAAGAGTAACTATTATCTTTCAAGTTAACGGTAGCATATATAAATTGGAGATGATTATTATATTTTAGAATTATTTCATATAACCTTAGAGAGATGCATATATTATGGCAAACACGTACAGGAGCTACTTATACATCATATATATAATGAAATAGAAAGTGTACGTGGATTAGACCCAAAAGGCCTTGATCCATACAAACAGTTTACAAATGATAGATGCTATATCTTATGCAGTTTTGTATCAATTTCCGCCTTTCCCCTTTCCAGGTTGGTTTAAGGTTGCATAGTGAGGCAGGAAAGGCATTGGAGGGTTATGGTCAAAATGCGAAAACCAATCATTGTAACAAGTTGTACTGTTATGTCCACCCGGATGTGCTTCACATGGCATGTATGGCACGGAGGGGCATAACTTGGGAAGAGTTGAGAACCAAGCACATTCTTTGAATGGCCTTTGATGTGGCAATCCCACTATGCAATTCCTACGTACATCGAGCACATTGGTGTGCAATAGATCCCAGCAACTGGCTCCAAGTGCTGTGAAGTAGTTGTCAGACAGCGATAAGTTTACCAGATTTCCTGTTTTGGCCAACTGGCATACTACATCTGGTACATATCCATATAAGTAATTTTGTGCAAGGTTTAGCTGCTGAACATTACTTAGGCAACCAAAAGATAGTGGGATGGGGCCGGTTAACCTATTCGTTCCGGCATCAAACACATCAATATCTCTCAAGTATCCAATCTCATAAGGTAAACAACCTGACAGTTGATTATTTAAAAAGAGCACTTCAAGAAGTGTGCTTGATGTGTTGCATATCGAGACCGGGATGGGACCAGTGAAGCGGTTGTTGGCCAATGTCAGGTACTCAACCGGTGAACTACCAAGGTTTGATGGAATGCTCGAGTCGAAGAAGTTATTATTGAGAAATAGTGCCTCATAGCCAATTAGGAAAATGGGAGAAGGAACGGGTCCTTGCAAGTAGTTAAAACGAAGGTCGAGGAATGCAAGGCCACTTAACGGCACTACATTGTTTGGAAATGCACCGTAAAAGTTGTTGTTACTAAGATCGAGTTCATAGAAGTACGGCAATCCTAAAAGGTTGGGGACGGTGCCTGAGAAGTTGTTTGAGTTGGCATGGAAAAGCGCGAGGTCAGGGAAACTATTTATAAAACCATCGATTGTCGGTGCGGCGAGGTGAAAGCCGTTGAAGTCAATGGAAGCAATTGTGAGGTCATTGGTACCCGGCGGGGTGTCACAAAAGAATCCTCTATACGTGTTGATGTCATCATTGTCACAAATTGTAGCACCGACCCATGTTTTGGTGATGTTTAGGGGATCATCTGTTATAGTGAGCTTGAAGGCTTGGATGACAAGGTATGCTTGGTATTGTTTGAAGTTTGGGAAGTCAGATGGGTCCAATGGCGGGCTGGGACAAGGGGCTTGATCTGAGTCATTGGATTGAGCTTTTATTAGGCTGGTACAAGGGGGTGGAGCTGAGTCATTGGATTGAGCTTTTATTAGGCTGGTACAAGGGGGTGGAGCTGAGTCATTGGATTGAGCTTTTAGTTGGCTGGAGGAGAAGGAGAAAATGAAGAGAGTAATGGCAAGGAGCTTTAAAGGTGACATTAGTATCATAAATTGTACTATTCTTTTTTTATGTTGGTGTTGAATGAAGATAATTAAGGTGATATATATATATATATATATATAGAGAGAGAGAGAGAGAGAGAGAGAGAGAGTTGTATCCTCCTCCTCTTATATATATATATATATATATAAGGCAAATGAGATATATATATATATATATATATGTTGGGGCCGGCGGGGCTGGGGTAGTGAGGAAATTAAGGGTGGATGACCTTGAGATTTATAATAAATATAAATAGGGAGGGAGGGAGGGAGGGAGGGAGGGAGGAAGGGGCCGGGTGAGTGCAAATGGCAATGCGGAGGAAGTAGTGGATATATTGGTTAGACAGTCTTCATCAAACAAAATTAATTTCAATTTATTCTGAGTGGAGGCACCTTGCCTTAATTTGTTAAAGTATAAGTATGTATGTATGTATTGTCCAAGAATGAAAATTTATATCATGTTGGAAATTAATGATGTACGTAGCACACTAATTAAGCACAAATAGAATGAAAATTTGCATATATAATTAATTAAGCACGTCACTCATGAAATTAAGTAAATCAATTTCAACAATTTGAATTCGACTATGCGCGCGTACGTAATAACTTAGTCTAAATCACAACAAACAATAATATATAATAAGAATGATGGTAATAGTGATAAACAAGATAATAGTAATAGTTTTGTCCTTGTTTTGTTTAGTTTATTGGCATGCATATGATGATGATATGGTCCTTGTAAGGCATTACAATGGTGCATGTAGTGGAGTTTTAACAATCATGGCGCACCAATCCGCCATTTTAGAAAGAAGGAAAAAAAAAAAAAAAAAGGCAACTCACAAGTTCCTCTGATCTGGTCTCCTAACACATAATTCATTTAATTTCTTCTCCTCACTTCCTCTTTAAACTCCATTTTCTTTTATTTAACATTATATATAGTACTGGTATACCTTTCATACAACCATCAGGGCCGGCTTAAAGTCATTCTAACCTTCATTGTATAATATAATTAAGTGGAATATTGTAATAATGTATATGTCTTTGTAAACTGTAAATTGTTATAGAGGACTAGCTACAGTCGATTGGTGCTGAGTTTTCTTATTTTAACTTTCTAATTATTTCAGATTTTCTTATGGAACTATATATATATATATATATAATATACATCACTAAAAAGGACAAACTAATTAATGGTTAGCTAGCTAGCTAGCTTTATAGACGGAAAGTAGGTAGGGATCCAAATAAGTGTTTTGACTCACTATATATCATAGAGAGTATAGAGAGATTGAGAGAGAGTTTGGCTCAACATTATGCACTGGAGCATGATGAGCACCTAAACATGCATAGCCATTAGCCATTAGCCATAAGCCCATAAGCCCATAAGCCATAGCCATAGCCAGTGGTTTTGTGTTCACACTCACGCACGATAATTGACAAGTGCTCTCTGTTCATACTTCTTTTGCATATGTCAGCAAGAGTCAGCTCTCATCATCATCATTTTTTTTTAAGGAAAATGCTAATATGGTATGCTTAGCATAAAGAGTCTTCGTGCAACGGCTCAATATTTGAGTTTTCAAAATTCTAACAGTCAATCTGAACTGTTCAACATGATCTTCATATGAATATGTACTTGCAAACCAAAATTTACATTTTTTAGAATTTTTTATTATTTTTTAGATATGTAGAAAATCACTTAATCTGAAAATTCTGCACCATTAAGATCTAGTGATTTTCTACATATCTAAAAAAATAGTAAAAAAATTCTAAAAAATGTAAAATTTGATTTGCAAGTACATATCAAATATTGAGCCGTTGCACGGGTGCCCGTAGCCAACTCCTTTTTTTAAATAAATTATTGGTACTTCAATTTTATGCAATACTGATTTGCTATTTTAAACCCATTATTTTTTAATGGTTCAACAATAAATTAATTAAGAACCATATAATTAGAAATTCAATAATATTATATGTTATTGTATAAGTATGGGAATTGAAATGAATTTTTTTTTTTTTGGCTGAAAACCTGTAGGCAATTATATTTATTCAAAGAGTTACAAACAAGCTGTTACATAATATGAGACAACGTGTCTTTGAAAGCATTCAGCTGTAAATAAACCAAAATGCACAGGAGGTATGTGTATCCTATATATGGACACGAATTTTGATCATCCTTGCTTGATTATAATGAGAGCAGCCTAGTGATTGTTTCCTCTGTGCGCATATTTTGATTTGTTTCTCTGACAGAAGGCACTGAATCAAACTAGATCAGGGACTGAATCAACCAAACCAGGACAGTCACCATTCAGAGAAACATGTAGCCGAAAAAACACTAAATCAAACTGAACCAGAAATTGAATCAACTGGATCAGGACAGTCACCCCTCTTGGAGTTTGCGAGAAGAGAAACAAATAACAGACCTGAACTGGTACATATTGGTATGCCACTTCCGTTGGCAGGCTTCCAGCTCACTTAGTTTTCCATGCCCCTTTAGTGCAGCATTCTAGGCCTCTGCATGAAAAAAGGATTGGAAATTAAAAAAAAATCCAGCTCTTGTACACCATAAAAGCCCAATTGCGGCCCAAGAAGTGCAAACACGCGGATGGGTTCTGAAGACACAGACACGTGTCCGTACACCAATACACGTAGCATGCTTCCCTTATAACACGTGTTTGTGTGAAGTCTGATCATCTCCAGTTGCAATAGAATTGCAGACTCCGGTGCGTCAGACTTCAGTGCATCTTCTCCGTTGAAGATTCTCACCAAGTTCGGCAGCCCATGCAGAAGAAAGGAAAGTAGCAAGGCCAGCTGGTTGAGATATATGAATGAACAAGTTGAGGCAGTAGTCTATGGAAGCTCCTATGTGACCATGCAGCCCATGGAGTGATGGAGAAGGTTGAAGAGCACACAAGAGACGCAGAGAAGAAAGAGAGGAGAGAGAGTTTTTTTTGTTTTTTTTGTTTTTGTTTTTTGAAAGGGGGAGAAAGAAAGAGTTGCAATGGAGGAAGGAGGAGAGTAAGAGTTGGGGGAGAGAGAGGTGAGAAGGAGAAAGAGTTAGGAGAGAGGAGAGGATGAAGAAGTAGAGAAGGAGCAAGCTAGCGGACTAGCAGCAGCAGGAAGGGTGAGAGAGAGGATAAGAGGAGCAGTACAAAGTCCATGAAGAACATCACCAAAACAAAACGAAATATTACACCTACATTTCTACAGACTCAACTTTCCACTTACTTCCTCCATTGACGAGGAGAAGAAGAAAGCTGTTATTTGTTATGGAAAAATTTAGTCATTAAATATGGAGGCCAAATTGAGTACATACAATAAAATTCTCTCCAAAAATAATGACAAATCCATGTATGGAAATCGGAATACAATTTTTTTCACAAAATATGAAATCAACTGAATATATATAACATTTTTCCAAAAAAAAATGCAAATTAATACTACCACTTGAATTTTTCTTTCTTCAGAGAAGCACGCGGCCCCTCACACACCACCTCAGAAGCAAGAGCGATGATTTGTACCTTGATATTAGCTTGTTTAGCAGAGGTAGAAATAGCCAAATAGGGCTTGGTGGATTTGGTATATTAATTGAACCCGACAATGCATGCATTGCAGGCTCGCAATTAATATCTAATAAACTATATAACCCCAAGGCAGCTATCTAATAGTAGGGTAACCACAACACAACACACCACAACACAACACAACAGTAATGTTTTACTTTACCCTTTTGATGAAGATAGATCAAGTCAGCAACATCTCCTGAATTGATCTGATTGGCTCTCGGAAGTAAAGAGGAAGAAAGGTGGAGTATGAAGGCCCAAAGAAAGGGAGAAAGCTGGACTGTGGCTTTTAGATTAAGCCCAAACCAAAAGAGACTCTTAAGTCGGAGACCAAATCGCAAACTAAAGCCCAACAGGCAGCCTGTGGCTTTTAGATTAAGCCCAAGCCTGACCTTAAGACTGCTGCTAAGCCAATACATCTGATCTGACAAGTTTTGCTTTTGCATCGTCTCTTCCTCTTCCTCTTCCTCTTCCTCTTCCTCTTTCAAAGAAAAAAATAACAAAGAAATGGCGAAGAACAGGAAGGCTGCTGCTAAGCTCCAGAGGCTGCCCCGAAATTCCGTAATTTTATTTCTTTCTTACTATACTTTCCCCTAATTCTCTTCTCTTCTCTTCTCTTCTCTTCTCAATATCGAATAATTACTTAGGCGGCATATATAGTTCAGTTAAGTTATCGGTAATCTCAATTCCATTTCATAAAGAGGGAATAGGAATAGGGATCAAGAAAGAAAGGGGAGATCCTAATCACCTCTACTTTGTTATTTTAATTAAATAAATGAAGCAACCAAGAACAATAATTGATTTCATGCAACTTGTGCATATATATATAGGTGAAGAAGCATGGAAAGAAGGTCAATTTATCTGAACTTCGATCTCAACTTGATTTGTTGGGTTTAAAAATAATTGAAGTTGTAGCTGATGGCAACTGTTTTTTCAGGTTCTTTTCTTTATCCTTCTTTTTTTACTTCCTCCCTATCTGCTTTCTATTCTGCATACTAATTGCTTCCACTTTTAATTTAACCATCTTATTCATTTATCTATATTACTTTTAGATCTTTAGCTGATCAGCTCGAGGGAAATGAAGAAGAGCATGCCAAGTACCGTGCCATGGTGGTACAATATATTAGGGTAAGTATACCTTTATTCATATATATTACCTCAATTTGAATCTTTTATTTACTAACAATCTTATCCTTCATATCATATTGTGGTATTTTTGTTATAGTAGAACCATAGGGAGGATTT
Organism: Carex pumila; assembly: GCA_033356055.1. NCBI lineage: Eukaryota > Viridiplantae > Streptophyta > Magnoliopsida > Poales > Cyperaceae > Carex > Carex pumila. Next base: position 80,262 of record JARJHM010000523.1, on the reverse strand, counting down.
TGAGCCGTTTATAGAGGATGAAGTACAATTTGATGATTATTGCAAATCAATGGAGGAGGATGGTACCTGGGCTGGTCACATGGAGTTACAAGCTGCCTCTCTTGTCACCCGTACCAACATTTGCATCCATCAGGTACTCTTACCAGTTACCACCCCTTACAACAGACTGTTATTTACCTCTAATTTTGAGAATAAAATAATAAAATAATAAAATTGATATATTGCATACTTGGACTTGGATGTGCTATTCTAGTTATCATTTATTTTTTGTTATCTCTTTGTGCAGCTTAACTCACCGAGGTGGTACATAAGCAATTTTGCTACGGATGAAGTCAACATGATTCATTTGTAAATCCCTTCCTCAAAGCTTATGATACAACTGAGTATACTCTAATTCCGGAAACACCTTCATTGATGCCCTCCTCAAAATAATCAAATTATACTAATCTAATGATAAAATTAGAACATATTACCAACATATATTTGCATTAAATGGGGAGTCTCTAAATTTTTGGCAGGTCATATCACCATGGAGAACACTATAACAGCGTTAGGTTAAGGGAAGATCCTTGTGAGGGTCCTGCTAAGCCTATCTTCATCAAGGTCTCTCTCTCTCTCTATGCTTTGTATAGGAGTAATGGAGCCTAGTTGCATGACTTTGGTAAGATGAGGGTAATTTGGTTATTGATATATTGTTAAGGAATGAACCTTAGTTAAACACAGTTGCACAATTGATGGTAAATTTGGGTTGTTTTGCTTCAGTTGTGTCAAAATGTGAATTAGGATTTTGTGCTTGACTGCTTTCTTTGAAATTCTGATATGCATCTCAGTTTGGAATGTTTCTCTTAAAGATGTCTCTCTCTACCTAGCACATTTCTACTTTCTCTCTGCGGCACATCTATCTTGGAAAGTTTGTATTTTGTATTACACAGAATACAGAAATTATATTATGGTAGTAGATATTCTTCTATAAGAATGTGTTGTAATTCATATATATAAATAATTAGTTTTCTAGTTTCAATTCTATCTAAATCTTCTCAAGTTGATGATTAATTTGAGGCTTAGTTGCACAGCAATAGGTCAGCGCTAAAATAATTAGTTGTTCTACCTGTACAGCTGGATGCCAATATTTCTAGAACAAGCGATAGTTCTAAAGCAACAACTAGTGATTCAAAAAAGTCTACTCAAGTTAAGACAGTCATGGATGCAACCAGGTGCTATAATACCGATAAAATTCAAAAGGTTGGTTTTATTACTAATTACTACCTCCATATTTGTTATGTTTCTTTTCATATGAGTCATTCACCTATATTTTTATGAATTTAGCATTATATTACTGGCATGACAATTTAGGTTCTTCGAGAGGTGGCAGGTGATATCGATGCTGCAATAGAGTACATAATTGCAGAGAAAGAGTCGGCCGATTCAATTTGCATTGAAGAAAGTTCCTTTTCTGATACCAATGGTATATGGCTATAATGAACTTATGCTTTATTTTATCATGCAATTTTTTTTTTTAGAAATTTTTGTCATGTTATGATATTTTTCGACGTACAACTCCAGAAGACGTGGATAGTGGTAGCTGTTCGCCGAGCAATTCTCAGAGACCAAACAAAGAGAACCAGCTAAAAGATAAGGTATCTTTCTAATAATGCACCAAAACGAAGATCAAATTCCTTATCTATGTAGGTGTGTGCTGCATCTAGCTGTAAGCATACCAGTATAATGGTAAAAACTGGGGTATACTGATATTTTGTATAGTATAGTGCATAGATGTCTATTTACTTTGTTTCAATTTTTGTCGGGTCTTTGGTCTGTAGAAATCAGCAAGAGATAAGGAATTGCAGCATGGATCAGCAAAGCAACGAAGGGCATCTGCTCTAGTAATGTATAAATCTCTCTTCTTGACTCCTATTTTGAATTCATTAATGTGTTTTAGAAAGATGAACTTTATGAGTTAATCATTTTGGGCCTCTACCAAACTTTGAAATGTCTTGTGTGCCTTGGAACACAACGTTCTTCTCTAAGATTTTTGAGAAACATCACCTATTCATGCGCTCTCTAAGATTTTTGAGAAAATGCCTAAACTACCCTTTGGTTCTTACTTAGAGAGATACCGATGAAGGGTAGTTATGTCATCTTTGTAGAAAATGATGGATCGAGGTATAGATATAATTTGCGATTTGTTGGGCTAAACATGATATTTTACTCTCAGAAAAGTTTCCTGGTAGTTATGTATCCTTTTAAAAAAGAAAATGAGAATTGAGATTTCTAGTTTTTTAATTTTAATTGTCTTCTAGTAAAAGCAAAGGTGGTACTAGGGGAAAAGAGAAGAAAGGACAAAAGCAGAATAAGATACGAGATCAACTCGAGAGGGCACCTGCTGCCACTACTGCCACTACTAGATCATTACCAGACATGGGAGCCCTTTGCATTTGATGTAGTGCTTGTTTTCTTACCATCTTATGTAGAATTTTATCCTGGAGATATTGGTAGGTAAAATATGAGTATTCCATTTATCTATTAATTGTATGATTTAGTTGGGTTATCTTAGTAGTATGCCTAGGTAGATCTGATAACCTACTATAGTGCCACACCATAGGTGGAAAGCCTCCCTCATACGGTATCTTACTGGTATAAATGATTTATTTCTGAGAAACCAAAATTAATGTTTACTAATGAGACATTTGCAAAATGCCCTCGTGTTAATGGATATTGCACAAAGGTCTCTTGATTGGGATCCTTTGTGATTAGTTTCCTACTGATCTTGTCAAATTAGCACATGTTTGAGCATTAATTTTTATTTTTTGTTGTATATTCCTCCAATGAATAAATTTTGACTTTTTAGATGGCTGTGTTTGTAATTTCAGGATAAGTATACATCTTTGGAGAGGTGAATGCTGCTACTGCTAAGATTAGTTTTTTTCCAACTGCAGTTACTGTGCTTGTCTTTCTTTCTAGATACTGCTTTTGTAAGATCAATAAGATCAATTTGAGTCAATAGAAAACAGGATGCTTATATGGTACCAGTTTGATCTACAGTTGTTAGTTGGCTTGTAACGGCAGAATTATATGATATATAGTCTCCTTGGATTTTTTTTTTCCCGTTGAGTGATCATTCTAGGTTGGTTATAAATACACAAAATGAAATGGTTCTCATGAAAACTCGCACTAAGTTTTTGGTTTCTCTTCTCATGTTGTTTTCTCTCTTTAACATGAATTAATATTTAGACCATTAAATTTTAGACAAATGATGGCATCAATGCAAAGAGTTGTTTGACGTACAGTAAGGTTGCACAATAGATGCTCAAGTACTACAAATGGTAGTGAAACGTTTACACAGATATCTTAAAGTACCAAAAGTAAAGCACAGCTAGCAATCTTCAAGTTCTCAAGATCATATTCACTTCTTAACCGCAGAATAACACCATAATGCACGAGTACAAATAAAACTGTACTGGGCAAATATGCATAAATTGCCAAGTATCATTTAAGATATAAATTTTGTATGCGTCCATCCACAGAGATCTTGAGACTGAGTGAGGTCTTGCATCAAGCCCTGAAAATATAAACAACATTCGTGGTTTAGAAAATTTGAAATAATTTTACAGTTGATAAAAGAAAACTTTGTATGTCTTTGTAAGCACAAAAAAAAAATCACGGATCACATAGCCATAAGGAATGAAATTTAAGCTGGTTGATGTCAAATTAACAGTAACAGGGCGAACTGGCATATACTTGGTCTCCCAAAATTTGATTGCAAGTCCATAGAACCCCATATCACACATTAATTTGTACAGTTTAAGCCAAGACAACCCATTTTTTCCTAAACAACCCTTAAAAGTATTGCCTCAATGCAATAACCTTCAAACTATATATGAAACAGGAAAATAAGAAAAAAAATATTATCAAAAGGTCTTCGAAAAAGGTCCAACCCAGTACAGGTATCACATTGGCCAGCGACTACTAGTACCAGAACAGACAGGTATTACTATTGGTCAAGTAATTCTTCATTTATACAAAGATATCAAAATCATCCTTTTTTAAAACAGAGATTTTGAATTTAGTACCTAAAATGAATATCAAAATGTGCAAAATGGCTACTCGGTTTTCTTCTCCTTTTGGGGCTGTCTAGTTGTGGCAACAAAGCTGTCAAAATGGCGTGACAATTGTCTGTGTGCAATCATTACTTTTTCATCGACCATGTCCTGGTGCTTGTCGTAAATGGCTGGTAGAACTAGCAACACTGCTGTACCTGTATCAATAGACAACAAGAGAATGTGGCATTGGTGTTTAAAATAGACTTCTTTGTATTACATTCACTTCATCTAATTCTTAACTCCATAGAATGTGGCATATTTCAATTGGAGCTTGATTGGTACCTCAGACTCATTGCGACCGCTTGTTAATTAGTAAATTGGAAGCAGATATAGAAACAATAATCAGATAATGGTAATAAATCTCTGCTAAATACATACCAATGTAAAGAAGAGTGAGAAAGTTGAAGAAGCTGCCAACATATGCCACTAGCCATAGTACCACAATCACCTTTCCAAAAAAAAAAAAAAAAAGAGAGAAATTATAAACAAAACTTATAAGAGGCATGTTACATGTCAAAGAAGTAAAAATAAGAATCAATTACACAATAGGGCATAATCTGAAATTATGGAACTTTAGATCAAAAGAAGTAGAAGATAACATCTGATATTCCCCAATCCCCATAAGAGATGGAAATTTTCACATATTTCCTACCTAGTTCCATTAGAGAGTTACCTGGAGAAAGAGGTTTCTGTCTCTCTTAATGGCAATGTCATGAGCTATGGCCAAGAGGCGATTGACCCACACATTTGCCTTGCTGGCAGCTTTCTCCACAAAAGCATCTGAGACCTCCATATTTGGGAGAGGAGGCAATGGTCGATTGAGGAGAGAAGCAGATTTGGCCCAGAAGAAGAGAATAGAGACAAGGAGAAGGAAAGCATTAGCCATGACAGAAAGGAAGTTGTAACCAGCCCGCTCGAACAACACCCACACTGCGGTCGACCCCACAGCAGCAGCCACAGCAACATTCCTCCGACGCCACAGGAGAACATCAGCCACTGTGTATAGAATATAGAATATAGATGCATTACCCAATCAAACAACGAATTGAATTGATGATCTATATCCATCAAACCAGAAAGAGAGAGAGAGAGAGAGAGAGAGAGAGAACCTGCGCCGCCTCCAAGGGATCGGTGTACGGATCGGCGAGATGTGACGTCGGCGCCAGAGGTAGCCATAGTTGGGGTGTAGTTGAAAGAAAGAAAGAAAGAAAGCAAGGGGTTGGTAAATTTTGCGAAGAGGAGAAAGATAAATCTCGTGGATGGATCTTTGCTCTCTCCTCGAATTTACAATTCTCAACTGCTCCGCCTTCCGAGACTGGAGATGTCCATTAATCCAATTGGGAAAATTTCTCCAATTTCCTGCTATCTCAATTGGGAAACAAGTCCGTTGGCCTCTTTCATTCAATTCTGATTACTAATTACCAGGCTTCCTAATCAACTAGTATCGTATATCACAACTAAGATGCATATTTATTCATAGTTTCTTTGCATATATCACAACTAGTATCGTATCTATGAGTTGTTACTAGGACTGTACAAAATCGCTCAAATTCATAACTCACTCGCTAACTGTCTATTTTAACTCTCTCATTTACAATTCGAGTCAATTCCAACTCAAATTGGCTGACTCGTTTAATAAATGAGCTAAGTTTGAGCATACTCCAACTCGCTCATTAATAACTTGAGTTACACAAAATTTGTCACAGTAAATCTCATGCTCTTCTAAATAACTTCTAAGATATTGTTTGGTTTTTTTGTTTTGTTAATTGTCTTGTTAATTATTTTTGAATTGTTTATATTTAGATAAACTCTTATTAAATCATTTGAATTGTTTGGGTTAGAGAAAATCTTACTAGTATATAATTATAACTAAGAAAATTGACTGGTCAAATGAGTTATAAATAAGTTGTGAGCCAACTTGAGTTGGCTTTACAACTCAGTTATGGATATCCCAACTTGAGTTGATTCGCTTATTTACTAAATGAGCTGAGCATGAGTTGGAAGTAACTCGCTCAAACTTAGCTCATATGCAACCCTAATTGTAACAGAGATATGTTATAACAAAACAATATATTTTCATAAAAAAATTAGACTAAATGATAAATTACACGTCAGTATGCACTATGAACTCGTATCAACCAATCTGACATCTTTAACAGGATTGTACTTGTAGCTTAAATTTTATATTTTTTTTTAGAATTTATTTACTGATTTTTTAGATAGATAAATTTAAGATTTCTGAACCATCCAAAAACACTGATTTTCTATCTATCTAAATATTACTAAAATGAATTCTAAAGAATGTACAATTTGATGTATACGTATATTTTCATATGGAGATCATGTTCAACGTTTTGGATTGATTGTTTGAACTTTGAAATTAGAAAAATAGATCCATAGCACAAACGGTATATAATATGCATATTACCATAGCCTCATTTTTTCCTAAGTGACATATATACTTAGATAACATTCTGACATATATAATTTCTTTTATCTTTTTGACATATTTTCATAAATAATCATACAAAGTGACATATTAAATGACAAATAATATTCCTTAAACGATATAAAAAATAGAAAAAAATAAAATAAAGACATGATATCAATCATCAATCAATTCAAAAGTTCCTTAAATGACATTTAAAATATGGAAAGGAATTAGAATTAATAAAAAAAATAATACAATTTGCTGTTGGATTTCGGATACCACTTTTGGGGTTTCGCAGTAACCAAAACTCGTTTAGGCTTAAGGTGCGGAATGACCGTAGAACAAAAATTTTTACGGTCAACTTAAGCTTAGGATTAAATGGGGTATGTCAGGAAACTTTCCAAGACGGTCCACCTTCAGTATTCATTTGGTATCAAAACCCAATTTAATCCTTTTACAGATCTACTCCATGATTGATTTCTAAAACTTTAATCTACTTACCAATTAAATAGATTAATATAACATATTTATACCTTGTTTCCAAATCACAGTTGGAATGCAGATCGAGCGTGTAGAGCTACATCACGAAAGGAATCGACTCGTCTCAGAGCATCAGACGTCTGATGCCTCTATCGGTTATCCACCAGGACTAACCAGAGAGCGGTTTATTTCTTCTGTCAGAAATACCGTAAACCGTGGAATTCTGCAAAAACACTATTCACGGGGAAAAGATGAAAACCCGTAAACACGAATTTTCAGTTACTCAGTTTCATCAAATGAGCAAAACTGACATACCGCGAAATTCAGTAAAACACTATTCATCGATTCCATAAATATACTCCACAACAACCCGCAAGATTATACGTTAACTATGTATAATTTTCTTTTCTCAACCGAAACAATATTTGGGAGAGAAACCGAGAAAGAGAGAAAATACCGATTCGATTCTGCATAAAACGATACAAATGAATTAGTGATTTTTCTCTCTACATGCACCCCTCTATTTATAGGCTTTTGAGGAGGTTCGCAAAAGACCGAAATACCCCTCAACATATGCCTATTTACAAGATATGCCATTGAATGGATAAGGATAACATGTCATGTGGATAAGATTGATGACGTGTCATATGGATAGGATTGATAACATGTCATGTGGATAAGGACGAATTTGAAAAGACCCGAATGCCCTCGGTCCGAACACAAATAATGTTCGTATAATTATTCTGAACAATTATATATATTTTTCTTGCAGTTGTTGTTTCGGTAATTTATACAACGTGTCATGTACATTTATAAATTAACCGGTTAACTTTTATACAACGTGTCACACACGTTTATAAATTAACCAATATTTTTGCTTGTTATTTTTACATAATATTTATAATTTAATTATAACACGTATAATTAATTATAACCATCTTACTATTGATCATAACCAATTTATAATCAATCACAATAAGATTCTCCGATTAACTCCTATATGGTGTGACCCAATAGGATCTGTGTTATGTTGGTAAATAGAGTTAAAACTGTTTTAACTTCTATAATCATGGGTGGCGTCTGGCAACACATCATGACCATCCAATTACACAAATGATGCTGTACAGTACAATATCACGATCCAGTAAACAATTTACTTGTGTCTGTTCTTCTGTCTTATAGCTATCAGATTAGTTTCAAGGTAAATGTGTGTCATCTTTTTAAACTTAATCTTTTCTTGATCTTGAGCAGATTATCAAATATGATTACTCTTGTAATCATACCGCGCGCTGATAATCTTATTCTATCAAGGTGCCCAGTGATACTATAGCTCATATAAAATACGAGGGACAAATAGTATTCTTGGTAAACTATCACTTCCTCAGCTAAGCTATACATATGGGAATGCTACCGTTATAACTGCTTTTTACGGACAGTGGTGGATAACAATCACACATACATATCTCTCACAGTGTGAACGATAAATACCTCATACTGTAGAACGTGACACTGAATGAAAACATAAATGACACGAACACAATTCTATTTAATATTTCATTCGGGGTCTGTCAAATACCATGTTCCTAGAACATGTATCTATGTGATTAAAATGACATCTCGTGTCAGGTGGTTTGTAAAACTTAACCATCTTTTAATCCACATTCTAACCTTATAGCGGCAATTAGTGTTCCTGCTAATTATCTTGGTCACTGACCTTTTAAGATTAAGAGTATATATCATCTATATTATGGAGTTTCACAATTCCAGTCATGAACTCGAAATGATCCATAAATGTAATAATACCCAAGGCAACAAAATGATATTAATAATCCAATTCATGAACAAAGCTTTATGATAAATTATCGTATTATTGACTTCTAGATTATTACAAACTAACATTTGCATGCGGCAAGTACGTGTGGTGAGTATTTATCTAAATAAATTTAGACTTCTACATGTAAATAAATATAAAAAAGATGCATAGAATTAAAATATTTAATTGAAGGGATGAAATTCAATCTGAAATTTGATATTTAAATGAAAGTTATTGGTGGATCAGAACATCTACGTACTTAATATAAGAAAAAAGATATATTATGGATCAGAACATCTACGTACTTAATATAAGAAAAAAGATATATTATGTATATAGTTTGTAACTGCATTTTCCAATAAAAAGAAAGATAGACAGTAGCTGGTATATATATTTAATAGTGAGCTTTTATAAAATTAATAAGTTATTAATTACAAATAATTTGTTTTATGAGGCAAAATTTTGTGGACCTTAATATTTTGTATATAATTTCAAAATTCAGAGAAGATGTCAACTATGAAGCTATTATGGTGTGAATTTGAAGATTCTTTTGCATAATTTGGAATTTGTATCCCAGTTATGTTTTGATTTGAGATTAGAAATATATCATACTAGCAGAGGTGGAGGAAGAAAGAAAGAATGGAGGTCAATTGATCTTCACTTTTTTTAATTTTTTTTCTTTATATTTATGTATGATTTTCTATATAATTTAGAATAAAATAATATAATATTGTAAAATTAATCCTTATAGTCTAAAAGTTGGACTCCGCCTCCTACATACCAGCATGCAATATATATGTTATAGATAAGATAAAATGTAATACCATTAACTTCCATCATCAATTCATCAGAGGCATCAGCAGGTAACTTCACATCGTGAATTGTGCTATGCCTAATGAGGCAAAGATTTTAACAGAGTAGCTTTGGCTTCATGCAGAGTATGAACCATAAGCAGCGGCTGCAGCGCTGTTTTGATTCTTTAGTCTGTGCGCTGCACGAAGCCAAAACTACTATGTTAAAATCTTTAACCTGCCTAATGCTTACGGGGTCTTTCTCTCATAAAAGAAAAAGAAGTAGAAGAAGCATGAATTGTGCTGTTCTTAGAAAGAGGCGCGACACCTGATAATGATATTATTATTTATGTTGAGAAAAACAATAAATAATGCATTAGAATTAGGATTTGGGTAATTCAATAATAATTTATGTAGCACAGATCTCGGAGTATCACAAGAAAAGAGGGGTTTTTACTGTTTTATCTTGTTGGAAAACGACACTAGGAATCAATCTGGAATTGTGTATTTGTTGAAGTTTCAACTCTCAACAGAATCGGAGTCAGGTTCGATGAACCCAACACATTCGCTTTCTCGCCACGCACAATTTCACGACCCTGGATCCAAGCAACTCAAATTTTGACTTACATGCAGACCGTCCGATCATAATCCGTCTTTTCAATATTCGTGCTAAAACAGATCTGACGGTCAGAATTTATACTCAAAATTTGAGTTACTTCAGGTGAAATGATTTCCAGCTCGTCCCCTCCGTCGGTCTCTCTCTAGTCTCTACCACCATCATAAACCCCATCTCCTCTATCTCTCTCTCAGGAGTCAGGAGTCAGGACTCTCAACTCCGTCTCTTTCTAATATGACACAATCCATGGAATCGGCGGACAATGGAGGTTTCCACCCGCTTGACGAGAAATCTCTTGTCGAGTACATCAAGTCCACGCCGCCACTGTTCACTCGCCTAGGAGGCCAGGCGGAGCTCGACCACCTCACTATCAAAGAGGTCGGCGATGGCAACCTCAACTTCGTCTACATCGTCACCTCCCCCAAAGGATCTTTCGTTGCCAAACAGGTCTTCCTTCATTCACAGTAATCATTTCTAATTCAGCAAGACAGATCTAAACAAATACGGATCAAACAAAAGATAAACAAAAATTTCAACTATCTCATTCGGACAAATAAGTCTGGTTAAGGTACTCTTACTGGCTGGGTGCCAGAGCCACCTCAGTTTTGATTGGATGTGTTCATTTCATTTGTACCAGTCAGGTCTTCATACTACACTGCTGTAATATTTTGAGGTCTTTACCTTTTTCCCTATTCTATACCAACATATATAGGCTCTACCATATATAAGATGCGTTGGTGATTCATGGCCAATGACAAGAGAGCGTGCATATTTTGAGGCACGGACTCTACAGGAGCATGGCCACCTCTGCCCAGAGAATGTACCAGAGGTCTACCACTTTGATAGGTCAATGTCTCTCATCGGCATGCGATACCTAGAACCGCCTCATATTATTTTAAGGAAAGGGCTCATTTCTGGAATTCAGTATCCATTGCTGGCACAACACATGTCGGATTACATTGCCAAGACACTCTTTTTTACTTCTCTCTTATACCATACCACTTCTGATCACAAGAAAGCTGGTAACATAAAGAAATAAAATGTTCTTATGTTAGTTAGCCTTTTTTAATTCTCTCCTTTGACTAATTGGAACCGGTACCGGCACCTGGTGTTGGATTGTATGGGTAATGACAGGACTGGTACACTACCACGTGTTTGGTCTTTTGATTATTGTCATGCCCAAATGTAAAATGATGAATGTGGCATTATTGTCATGCTGTACCAGTACTGACATGACTGGTGTGGTACCTGGCAGTGGGTATTCCTCTATATCTCTCTTTTTTATGCTTTCTTGTCAAAATTCTAAGCATAAGAATAGGATGGCCACATGGGTTAATAATTAACTCTCATAGAATCTTTGTCTATTCTAAAATACAGTTGCAGAGTTTTGTGGAAATGTGGAGATGTGTAGACTTACTGAGCAAGTGGTTTTCACGGACCCGTACAGGGTTTCTGACATAAACCGCTGGACCACGCCATACCTTGATCAGGATGCTAAGTCAGTTCGAGAGGACGATGAACTAAAATTACAAATTGCTGAGCTCAAATCCATGTAAAATTCTAATTTTCCACTACAAATGGAATATGAAAATTTTCTTTGTTTTGTGCTCCACTATTCTCGTACTAAGGGGAAATTGTTTAATTTAAATAGTTGATTTCTCAAGTTGTACTATTGAGCCTCACAATAGAATCTTAATGTAACTCAGTTTTTTCCAATCAAATATAGAGCAAGACATGAAAGAATAAAAATAACAAATAATAATAAACAAGTAGAAGGAACAAAGAAGCTAAAATGTGGTTGAACTGGCAGATACAATTCAAGCAGTAATCTTAACTGTAATGGAAATTTGCATAAACAAAATACTGAGTTATACGATTTTGCTTTTTTATGTATAGGTTCTGTGAGAGAGCACAGGCTTTGATACATGGTGATCTCCACACGGGATCGGTGATGGTGACGACTGACTCAACCCAAGTGATAGATCCAGAATTTGGGTTCTATGCGCCAATGGGGTTTGATATAGGAGCATTTTTGGGAAACTTGATCCTGGCCTATTTCTCACAAGATGGCCATGCCACTGAAACAAATGATCGTAAGGTATGTGTATGTTTGAATTGGTTACAAGTACATATACTGACATTACTAAAAAGATTAATTATTGACATCAAGTTTGTAACCTGGTATATACCTCAGTTACAGACAATAAAATTTTGAAATTTCTAAAACTGATTTAAAAACATTTCAGGCCTACAAAGAATGGATCTTGAACACAATAGAAGAAACTTGGAGGCTGTTTGAGAAAAAGTTTTGCTCTCTTTGGGATCTACATAAAAATGGAAATGGAGAGGTGTATCCCCCAGATATATACAACAATGCAGAGCTTTTGCGTACGGCACAGAAAAAGTACATGAATAATTTGTTTCATGATTCGCTTGGTTTTGGTGCAGCCAAAATGATTAGGTAACTAATTTGTTAATTTTATATATACTACAGAAGCATACTAAGTTGTTCTTTCTGTCCCTTTTTTTTTTGCCAAAAGTTTTTGTACAGCGAATGAATACTTCAAATTACTCCCTTTTAAATTTCTTATTTAGAGAAACACTGAGGGGCAGTTTGGGTATTTTGTATGAACAGGAGGATTGTCGGGATAGCACATGTTGAGGATTTTGAATCAATTAAAGATGAGTCGAGGCGAGCAAGCTGCGAAAGAAGGGCTCTCAATGTTGCAAAGTTGTTGCTCAAGGAAAGGCGGAAATTTGATACCATTGGCCAAGTTATCTCAGCAATTAAGGAAGGAAGCGATCAATAAAGTGAGCGATGTAATCTAGTATGGATCTCAAATTCGAATAATTGTAACTGCAAATTCGAATAATAGTAACTGCAAATTTGAATTATATTGCATTTGGATGTACGTAAGCAGATACTTCTTGTGGTTTTTGGCCATGCATGCTATTTGACCTTGAATAGGAAACAACCTTCTTTCTGTTACTTGTATGCAATTTAATTGCTATAGAGGCAAAACGTCAATCTGTTTATTGGAATGGAAGGTTGAAATTGTTGTACAACATAAACATTATGCATTTATGCTGATCGCATAAACTTTATACTTAATAATCTAAGAGCAAACACACATGGCAAAAAAAATGAAGAGAAAATTAGTACATATCAGCATATAAAAAAAGAGAGAAGGTAAAATTAATATTCAGATACTTGAAACTCAAAAATATAATAGATGATTGATCCTCTACTAATTATAATTAACATATCATCTCTAGGCTTTAAGCAGATTTCTCTTAATTAGTGTCCGAGAACAACTTTCTCCCTGTTGTACTCGTTTAATTCATCTGACATATCGTCATTACTAGTAGGGGTTTTCGAAGCAGGAGGTGGGGCAGCTTTTACATTGACTGCGTTGGCCTCCTCCTCTTGATCCTCTGGTGCCTGCCGGTCAGCCGGGCGGCACGTCTTGTCATTCAACTGACACTTTGGTTTATGACCAGCAGGTGCTGTCTCGGCAATAACATCTGCTGGCTTCAACACTAGAACTACAACCAGGATTGCAACGATGAACAATGCGCGGAAAGATGCCATTTTTTTATTATTATTATTTTGAAATGCTTACAGTTGAGGTTAGAGGCTCAAGAGGGGGTTAAATAGAGCTAGCTAGCTTTTTTATTTTTAGGTAATGAATATTAATCTGTGGACTGTGGTTCAAAATTAAGGTGCCAGTTGTTTCTTTGAATTTGACTTGATCTTGTTTTAGAAAAAAAGTTAGGATATAACATAGCATCATCAACAGAACACTACACATATTCTGTTATTAGTCAAGATGTTGAAGTTCTAAGTTGATATGTGGCATGGTGTCAGTGTGGCCAAGGCCACATTTTGTATTAATTAATTTCAATTATAGAATGATAGCATGCCTCTTCTTCCATCCAAATATCAATGTTCCTGCAATCTTTAGTCAAGAAAATGAAACGAGTCAATTAAATGTTCTAGATAAGATAACTAGAACCTCAAGTAAAGTGAAACTAAAATTAAATGGGCCCAGTCCATTATAGCAGAAGGAAGTCAATGGACAACTTCTAATCAGTTTCCTCATGTAAAAGAAGTCAACAATCTATCTATCTCAATTCTCACCTTTAAAAATTTAGAAACTAAACCAGTTGCCATTGAAGCTGTCAGTAGAGCGTAGACTAGCTCTGTTCAAATTTTAATTTCACTCTCTTTCTCCTTTTCCATACACCTAGATTACACTTCACTTTAATACTGATTGAATATTGGCACAATAAATAGATTAAGATAAAATTTGCTTTTCTTCTATTGTATTTCTCTTTTCTGGTTAGGACATGAATGGTACAGTCAGGTACAAGGATCATATCTTTTGGATATTAATTGTTGTTCAATTTATATTCAGATGGTGCCATCATGAATTCTTGGTTTGATATCTGTGATACACCAATCACCTCTGTAAGTCATATTTACTCACTAATCATATCATTTAAGCATGTTTTAATTCTAAATTTTCACTACCAACCACTTGTGGTACCAGACATACTGCACCGCTGTTACAGATTTCACTGTGATTAACTTTGTTCTATGTCGAACTGGATATGAAACATGATTGATATGATATTATTATTGGGCATGGTAAAAAATGTGCTATATATGTACTGCTATTGGTTTTGTTCTAAACGCAAAAGGAATTTGATTTTTACTAGAAATCTGTGAGAGGCTTGGACGATGTGCTTGAATCAGTGCAAAAAGTTCATGCAATTGTCGACAAGGAAATATCAGATGGAACAAACCCTAAAAACATTTTCATTGCTGGACTTAGCCAAGGAGGTATCATCCTAAATAGAATTTTGAATGTGATTATTCTGCTATTATTCATTTATTAAAAGATGCTCTAAATCACTTCTGAAGAGTGAAGAACTATTTTATTGCATATAATCCAGAGATTGTTCATAGTAGAGCACAATTTGACAAATTGTTTGACAATATATTCTTCGAAAGACTGTAATTTAAGCATGCATTAAGAAATTAAGCAATTAATGGTTAGGTGCCATGGCCATAGCAAGTGTTCTACTTTACCCAAACACTCTAGGAGGAGGTGCTGTATTCAGTGGTTTCCTTCCCTTCAATTCCTCGATTGAAGATCGCATTTCTCCTCAAGCAAAGGAAGTACAGCTAATACTATTCTTTCTTCAATTTTTTAAACATATACACTATTTAACAACTTGAATAAAACACCAAAGAAAGAAACACATGAAGAAAGAGAGAACAAGTATACAAGTGTTCAATCAATCTCTGACAATTTGAAATCTTAATTATTATAGACACCAATTTTGTGGTGCCATGGAAAGCTTGATACGCTTGTGCCATTTCAAGCTGGGGAAGATGGGAAACACTTCTTGCACAAACTTGGCATGACTTGTAAATTCAAGGTACTCAACTATAATTAATTAAATGATTTTCATAATAGTAACCATTGGAATTATTTAGATCTACCAAATAATATATATATATGTTTTTTTTTTCTCATCTTGGGTTTTAAAAAAAAAAAAAATGATTTCAGGAGTATCCTGGTCTTGGGCATTCATTGGATGAAATGGAATTGGAATGCTTGGAGGCAGGGCTCAAACATCAACTGCAGAGATCCAACAAAAAATCATATTTCTCCAGTTGTGCTCTCTTCAACAAATTATGTTCTTAGTTTCAAATCTCTCGTTTTGGTTGGAATTTGTATATGTTCCAACGCCTAACAACGGAAATGTCATATTTAAATTTTCTCAAGTAGTTATGTCATTTATTTATTTAGTTTTAATGTTATTAATAAAAATTTCGGCCGAATTGGCCCAGGAGAAAAAAAATTACAGTTAGCCCAAAATTCACCATTTCCACCAAATTTTTCCCATCCTAATATAATATTTTTTTAACCTGATTACAAAGTAACCAACCGTAACTCAACACAATTGAAGCGGACGGTCCAGATTTAATCTCATCCGGTCCCTACTACTCGGGATGGCGCGGGCAGTATTATTTGTGCTTTGAGATTCGTGCCAAGTTAAAAAATTATAATTATGAACCGTCCGATTTAATTGGACTCAGTGAGGTAACCTGAGGGGATGTGAATTCCCGAAACTCGGGACTAGTTTGTAAATTACAAAATAAGCACACAAAAATTACAAACAAAAAATGAAAGCAAAAAGGGAAGAAAATTGAGCTGAAACGCAAACAAAAACAAAAACAATTGTCATGACGACATGAGAAACCCGGTGCGCAGCTTCCTACGAACACAACAAACCCTCTCAGTCTCAGTCTCAGTCTCAGTCTCTCTCCTTCTCCTTGTCGGCGCCGGCCTCTCCTTGTTCCTCCTCGCCTTCGAATCTGATTCTGCGCCGTCGACGGATCGGATGGCAAGGAGCTTCGTTCTGTGGCTTCACGGGCTGGGCGATTCGGGCCCAGCAAACGAACCAATCAGAAGCTTCTTCTCTTCTGACGCTGCGTTTAACCTTACCAAATGGGCCTTCCCTTCTGCGCCTAATTCACCTGTCTCTTGCAATTTTGGTGCCATCATGCCCTCTTGGTTTGATATTCATGAGATACCCATTTCCTCAGTAACCTCTCTTTTTCAATTCTCACCTATTCTATTCTATGCTGCTACCTTATTGCATTCAAAATCTAATCTCCTTCTTAATTAGGCTTCCCCAAAAAATGAAAAGGAAGTAACTCAAGCTGTGCAAAAGGTGCATGCAATCATAGACAAGGAGGTGCAAAATGGAATAAGTCCTCATAATATTTTTGTTTGTGGATTTAGCCAAGGAGGTATATATTCTTATTCTATGCCCGTTTCTATGGTACCAGTATATCTACTTTGTTACTGCTCCTCTATATAAATAATTTAAACTTTTAGTAAAAGCTAACCAGTATCAATTTTTACCATGGCATGCATGTCAGGTGCGCTGACCTTGGCTAGTGTACTCCTCTATCCCGAGACCTTAGGTGGTGGTGCTGTTTTTAGTGGCTGGGTACCTTTTAATTCAACAATTATTGAGAAAATATCCCCAAAGGCAAAAAAGGTTTTCTAGCTTTCCACTATTTATATATATATATATATATATATATATATTGGGATCTGTTGGATGCCCTTAATGATTCTGCAATTCCATCAATGCTCCAGTAAAGCAAAAGTTTCTTTACTATCGATCCTCTATGTTCTATAATTTACTTTGTATTGGATGCCAAACTACCCTCCTCGTCCATATCAATGGAGGGTTTGTTTGTGCATGAAAAGTGAGGGGCAAAAGACAGATTTTTTTTTTTTGTTTTGTTTGGTGAGATAAGTGTGATATTTCTATGGTTTGTGGAAGTATGCATAACATTATTCTGAGATAAGCATGAAAGTTTATGCAATTTTGTATACTGTCTGTGCCTGCCTAAGGAATGCTAATAGATGGTTTCAATTGTTTCCAGACACCAATCTTGTGGTCCCATGGTATGGCTGATACCACTGTGTTATTTGAAGCTGGCCAAGCTGGCCCACCATTTTTACAGCAGGCTGGCATGACTTGTGAATTCAAGGTAATAATTTTATATTTGCATAAGAGCCCACTGTTTTTAGTTTGTTTTTTTTCGTACAGGGACAGCAAGTCTGTTATGACTTGTGAGAGAGAAATTCACTTGTAGTAGACAGACACCAACAAAAGAAATAATAAATAGAGAGAAATTATGGCAAATTGGCGATCGATAAATTTGTTTGATGGAATGTTGGTTCAATTCTGAACCAGTCATAACAATAAATGGAATTGGATGTGGAGTACTGTTCCAAATAAATCTGCCTTTGCTGCATTACCAAATCTGAGAAGTAATTAAACAAAGTTGATGACTGATTAAACAATGAATTTACAGGCATATCCAGATCTTGGTCATACAATTACAAGTGATGAAATAAATTCGCTTAAATCATGGATCAAGAGTCGCCTGAAAAGCTCCTCTTGAAGTGTTCTTAAGAAATGCACTGAAAGACCAGCTTGTTTGTTTTTAGGTTATGCATGTAATTTGTATGGATTAAAAAGTTTTCTGATGTTTTTGGCTGAGCTTGTTTGTCTGCTTCAGCTGAACTTAATTGATTTTTTTTTTTTTAAATAACATTGATAACTAAACTATGAGTGAAGCAATTTTTCATGAACCTCAATGTATGCCATTGTGAGATATCAAACTACAAAAGTATTGCCTATGCCTATTAATTTGGACTAAGAATTGGACAGAGCAAAGACAAGTATGGTTCTTCAAAATTTTGGAGATAACAACTAACTCCTAAGAAGTTAAAATCAGAGGTGCAAGGAATAATGGTTTCATTCTTCTGGTTCTGGAGTATTATTATTAGTTTAATTTTAATGGCTGCACAAAATTAATAATATCATGGAATATCTGGGCCAGATAGAATGTATTCCAGAACCGTCCGATCCGCTTTAAAGATCAATGTGAGACTGCTAATGCTGTTTTGAAGTTATGTGGACCGACTCGCACACATCAATCTACAACTCTATCATTGAATTTAACAAAATGGTTGATGGCATATTCACGAAAGAAGACGAAGAGGATTTTAAATCTTGCACAGAACAGTTACAACTATGGTCGTTTGATCCAATAGAGGTTGAAGCATGTCGCGTCTATACCAGAAAAGCTTATTCCCTGTTTAAGAATCTCTTTAGAGAAAGTACAAGGTACACCATATATACATGAGGTAGAGAAGGATGCATTATATGAGGTTAAGAGGATACATGCATGGTTCAACAGATCTTAACTGCGAGATATTTTCATATCAGGTTCAAGTGAACAAAACCAATGTTGAGGTAAGTTGTAATTGCAAGGTTTTTCAATTTCAAGGCCTTTTGTGTTCACATTCTTTAAAGGTCATGTTTAAATTGATTTCTTGAATATTATAATGCATACAAATCCGGCGATTTTGAATACTGGTATACAATATGTTAGACTTCCTTTTGCAGGAGGCAATGCGCATGCCAGTGTTGCTTTAATTACTTCCTAATTTTTACTGACACAGTCACACAGTGTACTTCTTAATTTTGTGGAACAATTGTATGATTGTATCTCCTTCAGCTGGAATAATCTATGCACTCAACTTCTTTTTTGTTTACATTTTTGTACCAATCATTGGTAACAACTTAATTCTAAATAAATTGAAATTGGAAAATTGTTCTTAGCAAAATTGGAAGAGAACAAAATTAACAAATGTAAGCACAGGAAAAATCCATAATGCACAAGGGCCAATACGAAAGATAATTTGATAAAATTAACATTTTTGAGATTCAATTTAGCCAAAGATAAATTGATCGGGTGTACTTAATACAGATTATTTGCTAATTCAAACTAAAGAAGATTAATTTTCAGAATATTCCTCCTTACTTAAGATTGATTCTGAATTAATATTTCTATAACATATATAATTGTAGTCTAATATTTCAAACTTTTTAACAAAATAGTTAGTTCTCAAAATCTATATTGTAGAGATTTTACCGTGCAGTGACTAAAAAAAATGAGGTAAATTTAGTTCTGAAACAAATTAAGTCTTAAACCAAAACATTTTGAATCATCAAATCAACAGAGCTTCTATTTAAAAGAATCAAGCAAGCATGCTTTTCAACCATAATTTACAACAAGTTTAGTCCAAACAACAACAAAATATATAACTTAATTTGAGGCATCAATTAATTAATAGCTTTTCACAGAGGCAATAATAGCAAGAAGAAAAACTAGAAAAAGATTGTACAAGTCTACTTTTTCTTCATTTTTGCTCTCTATCTTACAGTGAAAGTACGACAACAACTAATTTCAGTTGTCAAATATAAATTAGGACTGAAAGCAGGTGAAAAATTAAAAATCTAATTAAATTCTAAATCTTTCAGTTATCCCAAAGAAGCTTTTCGCCGATAAACCTAACAAATCTTCCAAGGACGCTACTCTTACCAGCATCAGTGAAATGATCATGATCATGATCATGCGCAGTGCATCCATCATCATGATTCGCATCCTCGACAAGCATGATCTCCTCCTCTTTCTTTGTTTTGTCGTCCAGCTCATTGAATTGATCATCTGTTGATCTCTTGCGGTCTTTACCTGATCTCTTGCGACGAGACCTACGGCCACCTTTTCCTTCTTCATTTGCCTCCACTTTCTCTATTATCTCGTGAATAACTTGCCGGTTTGGCGAAGCATCCCATTGCTCCCAGAAGACCTACAGAGAATACGCGCATGCAATTTTTAGAGGCCTAGCTAGCTTCATAATTAATTACTAAAATGGAATAGTTAATATAACATATATATAACATATAAGAGACAACTTTCTCAAAAAAAGCATCTAATTAAGAGACAAGTAGGAAAAAGGTAAATTAAAAATAAAATAGAAACAAGTACATAAATCCACTAATGCAAACCAGATGGATCCAGAAGGTACTAATTTGAATTGAATGAGAACTGGTAGGAATCAAACTCAAAGACTTGGAATTTTCAAAGACATAATTAATTAAGGAATTATATTGGTTTTAACTTTTAACAAGCAGCTAGCCTAGGTTTGCTAGTCAAACACTCAATTGAAATGCCTTGTCTGAAATTTCACTTAGAAATATATACTACTATTATTATTATTATTTGAAGGTGTATAAGAAATTAATTAGACAAATTAAGGTAATTTTTGTTGGTAGAAATTAATTAATTGGGGCTGCTAATTATCAGCAATAAATGGCAAGAATATATAGTATCAGTATAATATGCATGCATGTGTTACCTTGTAACAACTGAAGCAGCCACAACCCAAGTCCGGTGAGTGGTCAGGCGATCGCCGGAGATTGGAGGGCTCTCCAGAGGCAGCGAAAAGGAGGTAAAAAAGAACGTCTTTCTCCTGAGGTGAAAGTGCTGTCGCAAGTGCCGCTACCGCTACAGGAAGTACAGCAGAAACTTGTGCCGGCGACGGAGACGGCGACGGGTGGATGCGCCGAGGCTTTCCCATTAATTATGTGGGTGTGTGTGTTTGGTGGTTATCGTTACGGATTGATGCTTGTGAATTTTGTAACTCTAGAGAGAGAGAGAGAGAGCGGTTGGTGCGCTCGAGATGTCTTTAATATTTGCTTATTTAGATAGAGAAAGAGAGAGAGAGATGTAGGTGAATTGTGAAAGAAGAGAAGATGGTTTTTAGTCTCTAAAAAGAATTTAGAATTTAGAATTTAGAATCTAGAGAGAGAGAGAGAGAGAGAGAGACGGTAGTTGATTTCAATTTGTTTTACAAATAAGTAAACTGGTTTGATTATTTAAATTGGAGATAGAGAAAAGGAGAGAGTCACCGATGACGGTTTCAACGAGGAAATCTTTACTAAAAGAACAAAAAAGGAGCAATTAACTATTAAGGGATCTTTTGTGTCATTCACTGTGTGCAACAACTCCTGTAGTCCTGTCCCTGGCCATTTGAACATCAAAAGACACGAGGCAAGAATAACTCACTTCATATTTGACAACATTGTTAGTGTCATAGTTTAGTTTGAAACAGCAGTACTAGTATTAGTCAATGGTCAGAATTAAATTGTTGACTGATTCCACGTTCTTCATCAGAAAATAAATTTATTCTTTTCAGAATATTCCTCCTTTGAGAATGAGAAAATGTCTAGAAAGGTACTTCCTTCTACAAAGGTATATATATATATATGAATATGATGATGGAAACATAAAAGGCTGCTTGCTTAATTTTACAGAAAAGAATTTGCTATTAATTGTTGGTCAACAAACCGCAAGTGTCACGATCGAGATCGAGTCCATAAATTTTTTTTTTTTTAAAAGAGGCATAAGCCCATTTCATTTGACTGAAATTAGTTTTTAATTACAAAATTTGTCGATTGTTTGTATGATTTTCCAACATGGAAATCATATCGACGGAAGGATAACAAGTACTAAATGCACAAAAACCAGAAATAGTTCATACAATAGCCATATCATAACTAAGGCTAAGGACCAAAAATATAACAGGTTAGAGAGTACTAAGCCACTCAACATGGGGCTAAGGCTAACTATATGATAAAAGCAAAAAATGGCATCTGTCATCAAATCCTCATATCGAGTCCATAAATTAAATCATGAACATTAATTTTTCTCTCGTACCGACTCTCACTCTCTCCGTCACTTTTTTTTTTTGTCTTCACAAAATTAAGTCAGCATCATAATTAATTAAGAAATATCCTCAAAACAGTAAAAATAACAAAATAACAAAAAAATTAGGTATAATAATAATTAAATATAGAATATTAAAATCCGAATGAATAATATTGTTTATTATTGGTTGCCGACTTAACCTCAACTACCATGAAAAAAGGAGAGAAAGGAAGAAAAAAAGATATAACAATTAATCACATCACCTCAAATCACTATGCTCAGGTATATATGTCATAAGCCAACATGTTATCGATTGACTGCACCATGCCACCATGCATCTTCTTATTCAATTTTTCAAATTTGTCAAATTAAGTTGTAATTAACCAGCGAGAACCTCGATCTCTGTAATGCTCCACGTACACTCTCGATCGGTAAGTGGAACTCCTTTTGAACCTGTTCTGTTCATCAGGTTCAATCAAAAATTATAGGTAGGTAGATACCTTTGTGAACTCATCTTGTAGATTATACATACATATATATGTATGAGTTTTTGCCGAGCCTTAGACTTTCCGATTATAGAAGGCATGCATGCATCTCCTTTTTTAAGTCCCATCTGATGTGGCAGCCAGTTACAAAGTGAGAGTGAGAGTGAGATAGAGAGAAAGAAAGAGGAAGCTACATGGCAGTGGTGAATTCTTGGAGGCCAAGATATATACATATATATATAGCCTTGTCTTTTGGAATCAGCAAGGGCCCAAACCTTTCATTCATGTTTAGAAAGTCAAATTGGAGATCGATCGAAGCTGTCGTAAATTAAAAGAGATGCACCTGTACATACGTTTAAGGTGAGACTACTCACGAGAGAGAACAGGTCGTTTTGGGTCCTAATAGGACCTATCTATAGATACTGTCAAGCCCATAACAGCCTGTAGGCCCAATATTGTCTTCTTCTCAGTTTAGACTTTAGAGTAAGACCATAAAGCCCATTCGGGCCCAGTATCACTTGGAGTAAGTTTTTACTGATTTGATATGATTCAACTAATTTACTTACTGATTACTGTAGTACTCTCAGTCTCTTTCTCTTTACTAACCTAACCTCCTCAGTCGTCTCCCTCCCACCTCTCTCTCTCTTTCTCTCGCTCAGCCTCAGCCTCAGCCTCAGCCTCGGCTCCGATCAAACTTATTCGAATCAAATTCAAATTTGTAGCTAGCGATATTTATTTATCCAATTGACTGGATGCGAAGATCTATCTATACTTTCTTTGATCATGCGAAAGAACAACTGGGTCTTCAATTCGGGCCAAACGAGGCCATTTAGTGACCGACTATGGCTCGTGCCATTTTTGGCGAGTTTACTTGTCACAATTACACTGCTCCTTGGATGTGCATTTGGTTTGTTTGCTCCTTTTTATGGCGGAGGTGGAGGTGACTCGGTGTTGTTGGATGTCATTTCTTTGACAAATTGGGACGGGCCTGACAGCTACTTGAAAGATTCAGATTCAGATTCAGATGTCACAAGTGAAATTTTATTTACTAATTCTACAGATTCTGGCGGTTCTGATTCTGACAATGGGCCCCCACGAATTGCATATTTGATTACTGGTACAAAGGGCGACGGACAAAGGATAAGGAGGACCTTACAGGTACACTGCTACTGTTTCATTAGCTGATTTTCATGGTACCAGATCCCCAAATTGGCAATTAATCACCAAATTCTAAGCTTCAACTGTTTAATTAGGGTCAGTCATTAGACATGAACAAAAACTTAGGTCTCACACATTAACCCTCAGTTGTACAGCTAAGGACTCAATTAGACCAATATGTTGCTCCAAATTAGCTGATTTGTATGGTACCAGTTTCCCAATATTATCAACTAATCACCCAATTAAGCATCAATTGTACTATAAGAGCCATTTTTGATAAATTTCTTATGAATTCTCATATTAACATCCAGTCAAGTCTCAATTTGACTCTATTTTACTTCAACTCTTGATCATAGAGCTAGGCTTCAATTTTACCACTATGTTCCCCAAATTATTGCATCTCCAAGTTCAAAAAATTTCCAAAAAAGTGATAGCAGATTGAACTCCTTGGTAGATTTTTCATCTTTCAAGGTCTTAAGTTACAAAAACCTTCACTTATTCTGTCGCATTCCACCAAATGCAGGCAGTTTACCACCCTAGGAACCAATACATACTCCACCTAGACCTAGAAGCACCGCCTAGAGAGAGAATTGAACTTGCTATGTATGTAAAAGGGGATCCCACATTCAGTCAGGTGGAAAATGTGCGGGTTATTGTGAAGGGAAATTTGGTGACGTACAAGGGCCCCACTATGATTGCATGTACTTTACATGCTGTCTCTATCCTCTTGAAGGAAAACTTGAAGTGGGATTGGTTTATTAATCTAAGCGCATCTGATTATCCCTTAATGACACAAGATGGTTAGTTCTGTTTGTTTTTCTAAAATTTCATTTAGGCAAAGTAGCTTTTGTTTTTTGTTCATTTCATTTTTCTTTTGGAGGGAAATATTGATAAGTATTCAGATTAAATTAAATGTACCAAAAGTATCTTGTAAATTCATATTTGAATATTCATTTATTTTTATCTTAAGAATTCACTGCCAGCAACAAATGGCTTTAAGGAAACTCAGAAGGCTGTGATGCTGTTTTATATGGAGGCTGTTATCAGGTCCCTTATTTTATTTAAATGTCCTATTTTAACATAAATATAAAAAATAGGTAATTAAAAAAAATGTTTTAAAATATTATTCTATTGGTAACCGAGTTTTGCTGCACTATAATATATGTGTTGCTGACTTGATTGTTGTGGTGTCTAATCCAAGGCTTAAAAGTTTGGTTGCACATGTTATGGTTTGTGTTTTGACTATTTTTAAAATAATTAAATTTTGTGATAATGCAGATATACTTCATGTTTTCTCTACTGTGCCCCGAGATCTCAATTTCATAGAACACATGAAAATTGCTGGGTGGAAAATGTAAGAGACATTTTCCCATAGACTTTTGACTTCTTCTTTTTTCTAATATTCTAAAGCAATTTTCTTCTACACCCTTTAAAATCTGGAATTAACCCCAGCAATTATGACATTCCCATATACCACTATGAAACTTGAGAAAATAATTTTGTGTACTTCTTTATTTTCTAATTTCTTGAAACTTAGCTTTGTCGCCTTCTTTTCTAATTCCTTTTCAACAATGTGTAGCATAATTGAAGTAATTTGGGTATTCAATTTGGAAAAGGTGTAGTTTGTAACTGTTTCCTTGTTGGCAGCTCATGATTTTTCTGATTTTGTGGCCTATAATTTACAGATTTTGTTCCATATATTTTTTAGGTTTCAAAGAGGGCGTCCAATTGTCATAGATCCAGGCCTCTACTTGTCAAAGAAATTTGATTTGGTGACGACAACTGAGAAGAGAGAACTACCTACGTCTTTTGAATTATACACTGGTAAGTACAATATCAGTTGCAAATTCGCAGCCTGTGTAGCACAGTCACTTCTGGCAAAGACCCATACCCATGTCACACACCTGTCAGATATGGACCCGCTATACATTTTTCTGTACTTACCTTCAAACTGTTATATTTATTTCCTTTTTTTTTTCAAACAACAACTTTTAAGTGAGTTCTCCAGTTAAAACAAGTTTCCTAAATAAAAATGGACATATAATAAGACACCTGATAAAAAATGAATTATTAAACAATTGCTTGAAATTTGATGAATTCAAGAAGAAATTGCTGTATACTAATCATCATATTATGACAAAAATGCTATGTATTATATCAATGGACACAATATATGCAAAGAATGATGGATAATAAGGAGGGCAATGAAAGTAATTGCTCAGCACGAGAAATAATTTTTTTTTTTTGTGTGTGTAATTAATACAGGATCAGCTTGGGTCATGCTTACACGAGCATTTCTGGATTACTGTATCTGGGGGTGGGACCAGCTTCCGCGCAATGTGCTGATGTACTATGCCAACTTCATATCCTCCCCTGAGGGTTACTTCCACACTGTCATTTGCAATGCACACGGGTTTCAAAGCACTGTTAGATATTCTTTCTCTTGGAACATTTTTTTTACCCTTCTATTTCTTTTTCAGTAAGATCTGCCCATAAACAAAAACCATAAGATCTAGTTCACTTTTTTGGAATACAGAAAATATAATGTGAAAAACAAGTCTTTCACTTTTATTTGTCTCCTTCCTTTTTGTTTCTTGAATGACTTCTCAGTATAACAAGCCCAAAAAAAAAAAAAAAGTTCACCGAACTATTACCAAGCAATAAGTACATACAAAAGTTATACTACGTCAAAATGTAATTACTGCACCAAGAAAATGTTTGTTCTCTCTTTTATGTTTTCAGGGCAAGAAGTTGATTTTAAATATGAAGTGCATTTGTTATCCTTCCAGGTTGTGGGTCATGACCTCCACTACATCGCGTGGGACAACCCTCCAAAACAGCACCCACTAATCCTTTCCTCAAAAGACTATGACAGAATGGTTAAAAGCGGGGCACCCTTTGCACGCAAGTTCGCACGGGATGACAGAGTATTGGATCGGATAGACCGAGAGCTGCTGAGACGGTCAGATGGGCAGTTCACACCTGGTGCGTGGTGCACTGGAGAGACTGATGGTGGGGCCGATCCATGTTCTGGTAGAGGGAATGATTCAATCTTTCGGCCTGGACCTGGTGCGGAAAGGTTGAAGGGGTTGATGGCAGGGATGTTGTCAAAGGAGTATAGAAATGGGAGCTGTTCTTCCTTGCCTTATGACCAATCTAAGAGAAAATGGGTAACCAGGACACGTACATAAGTCTTTTTTTCTGTAAAGAAATAAATATAGATACTGTTGGATTTATTTTAGATTCGAACAATTAGCGGTTCGGACATCATATAGTTTCAGATTATGACGGCTTTGGAACATCATTTTCTACTTATTTAAAAAGTAGTGAAAAACTCTTAAAAATGTAAAATTTGGTTTGAAGCATATTTCAATACGAATATCATATTGAACGGTTTGGATTGATTGTTTTGGATTTTGTAAACGTAGATATGGGAGAGAAGTAAAACAAAACTCGTGCTTCACAACTCTTCAATATATCTTGTATTCTTGTATATTATTTAACTCGTGAAGTCATTTATTTACTCCTGAAGTTAAATTGATATAATAACTAGTTAACATAAATGAAGTCCTTTTTTTACTCTTATCTTCATTGTAATTATTGGGTATCTCTGTAAGATTTCACATCTCTTTAGTTGCATGATTATAGTGACAATATTTAATTTGCCTATTACAACTCTCAAAGTGGATGATCTTTCTACGTAAGGAATAATGGAAATATGAAATAAAAATGTTATTTCTTTTTATTATTTCCACATTTTAAAAGGTGCTAATGTCGACTAGGAATGTAGAGTTGCAGCAATTTTACTCTGACAATACATCTCAACAAAATTTCTCACAAAAGAAAATGGAGAGTTGTAGCAATTTTATTTGTAATTTTAGGAATGTATGTTAATTTTATAAATAAAAAGATTTCTTTTTAAGAAAATGGAGAGTTATTGCCTCTCCACCGTGTCTCATGTTTCATTCCAATATGTCAAATCTTTAGACAACAATTTTATTTGTAATTTTAGTAATGCATGATAATTTTATAAATAAAAAGATTTATTTTAATAAAATTATTTTCAAATATCAGGACAAAAATATTAATTCCTATTCGCTTATTGATATGAATATATGAAAATTATATTTTATGAACGTTAAAAATAATTTAAGTTAATTGTACGAATGTAAAGCCTTTTGAAAATAATTATTTTTAATTTGAATGTCAGTCTAATTTCGTATTTATTTAACGCTACATGAACAGAAGAAGATAAAAATATCAAACTTCTGACTCACTCCAACCGCTATTAGAAAAGGACTCCACTCCGACTCAGCAATTTCTTTTATTAAAAATAAGAAAAAGAAAAAACAAAATAGAATCAACGAAACTGAGTCGGCTTCGCCAAAAAAAAAACTTTGCTTTGCTCGCCAGAAAGAAAAGAAAAGAAAAGCAAAGCAAGAAAGAGGTGGTGGTGGTGGCGGTGGGCTATGGTGGTTCACCGGCTTAGAAGCGCCGGGCCGGGAATCCTTTCGCTTGCTTCTCTGAGGCGCAAATCATCAAACACCGTCTCTGCTGTCCGAGACACCTATCTCTCCACCAAGGTCCGTCTACTCTCATATTATTCCCAATTTCGTAATTTCAAATCAATGAATTGATATTTTGATGATTGTTTCAGGAGGTTTTCGAGAGACACAGAGTAGTGTTCACAGTTGGTACATCAATTGCCTCCGTTCTCACTGCTTGGGCAGGTATATGCTTCTGTTTTTATTCAGATCTGTACCAGTACCAGTACCAGTACCAGTACCATTAGATTTGTTTGTAAAATTATGTATTTGCTCAATGACAGGTTACTCTATTCGCTACGCGCACCAAAGCAATGTCGAGAAGAGGCTACAATCAATTGAAGAGTCTGTGAGTAGTGTTATAAACTTCCACTGTTCTATATTATTTGCATCATATATTATGTCATTTAATATGTGTTTCTCTTTGTTATACAGTTGAAAAATAGTTCTGGTGTGGAGCATGAAGAGATTAAAAAGATTGTGAGCTCTGGCAAGGTCGGCATGTCTGCTTGTGTCGCTACTGCTTGGACCACACTGGTAATTGGGTACGCTTCTTTTACAACAGTTATTTAATGCATCAAGAATCTACTGTACCAGTGGTACCACTTACCAGCCATCGTTTGTACTTTGTAATATCCTAAATCAGGCTGACCCAAACTCTTAACTTATCCCTATTGCCCTCTACCTTTAATGACCGGTATGAGGTTGGTGGGATTTTAATCCCGACAGAAAATTTTAGGTTTTCGTACTTCAATTTGCCCTAAAAAAAAGCAACCTTCAATTTCTCAAAAGGACTAACTTGGTTATTTTGAGAGGTTCACGGATGTACTTGGTTCTATTTCGAAAAATTCAAGGCCTGATTTGTGAAATACAAGTCCAGGGACAAATTGGTTCTTTCGGGAAAGTTTAAAGATCAATTTGGTGCATATGAAAGTTCACAAGGATCAAAATCTGAATTCTCCCAATTCAGATTCGTTTTCTTTTTCCGTTTGTTATGTTGTTTGTTTGAGTATATTTTGACCACTACTACACAAGGCTGTTTGTCTCCAGCTCTGCCAGTCTCATTACTGGTACTAGTAATTTCTGGTATTATTATTCCAAAAAATATAAAAAATAGTGCTAGGCCTGTGAGAAGATAAACATAAGAGCATATATGGAATCTGTATCTTCTGGTGTATGGGTACTGGTATCTGGTACTCAAATCCTTGGTGTGGATCCTTTGTTTTGAACTGCAAAAACTCATCTCTCGCTCTCTCTCTCTCATGGCAGGTATGCACTCGGTTGGCGAGGTGGTGCATGGTACACCAACCGTCGGATTCAAAGAGAACAATTGAGAAAAATGGGTCAAACTAAGTCACGCAGATGGAAATTACAATTGCCAAGTCGGCCCCTTATTCAACCATTGCTCAAATTTAGGGCTTCTCGAACCAACCTCAAAACTGCAAATTCTTCTCCAGCTCCTACATCCTCTCCAATCTCCAGTTCTGAGAATATTACAACCTAAAATAACTGTACATTGCCTTTTTGTTCGTCACTTAGCAAATTTACTATTTTTGGTTATATGAAAACCTATGAAATGGTATAGTGAGGTCAAGGTAAAAATGTGGTATTCAAATGTGGATGTTGCTGTTAATTTCAGTTGCAAACTTTGTTTACTCTTTTTCTTTTTCAGTTTTTCTTTCTAGATCTGTAAAATATTACCAACTAATTTTGTGCTAACTATTAGATGGTTTTATGTTTATGACATCAGCTTGCAAGATAAAGCAAAAGAAAGAAACTAAATTCAGAAGTTTAAATGTTGTTTCGCTATTGTGTAACCAACCAACTCAAATTTGGGAATCCTCAATCTTTTTAGTTCATAAAAACGTAATATCAAACCCCATGGACCCTATCTGAATCTATTGAGTGTTATGTGGTGTTATGAGTCAAACTAGGGTGCTCTTAAGCTCACCAATTATTTGGTGTGCTTAACTCTAAAATTTTTCGAACTGATTTCAAATGATAAATTCAAGCTTTTAAAACTGATTTACTTTGCTAGTGATGCATTTACATGTCAAATTTTGTTGTTTTTCAAATTATTTAGTATAAAGTTTAGTAAAAAGAATTTTATAACTTAATTTTAATCAATGATTTAAATAGCATTTATCACGAAATAGCGTACGGGTTAAACAAATTGCGTTATGCTCAAATAGCGGCGCTATAGCGGCGTTATTTGGGCATAGCACCATAGCTTTTTTGGTCGAAAAACGCTATAGCGCGCTATTTAAAATACTGATTTCAATACATTAATTTTTCATCATTCATAGATATCCCTATGCTAAATTAATTCAAAAATTTCTAAATTTGACATGTAAATACATCACTCTTTCAATAGTTTAAATTTTAATTATAATAATTTTGATTTGTCATTTGAAATTAATCCAATAGGTTTGAACTCGTGTTGTTCCTAACTCCTCCCCTTATTGTCCTCTTTTTATTATATAATACACTTGGAACCAATTTGTAGTGTGACTAATTTTATATGGCATATATTGACACGTGACTTGGTACTAGTGTAGGACCAAATACCATTGTTTATTTGGAATCTGAGAATTTTGTAAAAGGAGAATTTATGAAAAAAAAAAATGTTCATAGTTTTGTTTATATAACTATATTCCTAGAGCTGCCTGTTTTGTGAGAAACCATGGGCCATGGACCATGGTACTAATTTACAAGCAAGAAAATAAGAAATAAACTTGGTAGTCGCTAGGGCGGCCATTTTTATTAATATCTCCAAAAAAATAGATAATTTTAAAAATAACTTCGTTTTTTTTTTTTTTTATTAATGCCCTAACCGCTTGGAAGCGGAGCGGGCCAATATCAACACCAAACCGCCCGTATAGTGGGCGGTCCACTTTTTTTTTTTTTTTTTTTTTATAAGTTTTTTTTTTTTAAAAACAGAAATTTTTTATTTTTTTTATTGAAATATTAGAAATGTTGAATATATTTCTTTAGAAATAGATGTAATACAATATAATTTGATTTATTAGAAAGACTGCAACAAATAACCCGGATCAATATTTTTCAGGCCGGATTTTTCGCGGCTGTAAGAAAAATTAATATATCTCTTTATGTGTTATTGGACAAAAATAAAAATGCTTAGATTCTGAGTTATTGATCCCGGTTCAAAAGTCACTTCTATGTAATCTAGAAAATATTATAATCCTTCTAGGACATTTAATTTATAAAAAGTTGTATCTATTTTGAGAATTCTTTTTGAATAACAATTATTAAATAACTTAAAGTTTTCATTTTTTTTTCAAAAATAGATACAACTTTTTATAAATTAAATGTCCTAGAAGGATTATAATATTTTCTAGATTACATAGAAGTGACTTTTGAACCGGGATCAATAACTCGGAATCTAAGCATTTTTATTTTTGTCCAATAACACATAAAGAGATATATTAATTTTTCTTACAGCCGCGAAAAATCCGGCCTGAAAAATATTGATCCGGGTTATTTGTTGCAGTCTTTCTAATAAATCAAATTATATTGTATTACATCTATTTCTAAAGAAATATATTCAACATTTCTAATATTTCAATAAAAAAAATAAAAAATTTCTGTTTTTAAAAAAAAAAAACTTATAAAAAAAAAAAAAAAAAAAAAAAAGTGGACCGCCCACTATACGGGCGGTTTGGTGTTGATATTGGCCCGCTCCGCTTCCAAGCGGTTAGGGCATTAATAAAAAAAAAAAAAGCGAGGTTATTTTTAAAATTATCTAGTTTTTTTGGGATATTAATAAAAATGGCCGTCGCTAGGGCTGCACGAATTTTTAAGCCAGAAAATAAGAAATAAACTTGGTAGTCGCTACGGCGGCCATTTTTATTAATATTCCTAAAAAAAAAAAATTTTTTACAAATGTCCCTGCTTCCAATTTTTTTTTAAATATGTTCTGACCGCCTGGGTCTGGGGCGGCCCAAATAATCTGTGAGGCGCCCCAGGTTGGGGCGCCTCGTGTTTTTTTTTTTTTTTTAGTGAAATTTTAGTATTTGATTTGAATAATTTTGTGAACAAAAAGTTTAGGATTTAGAGTTTATGTATATGTGTATGTCAATAAAATATTATGTGTATATAATGTGTATGCCAAAAAATAAAATATTTGATATATTTACAGAGTGATGTTGTAAATTTTTATAACTTTGATTTTTTATATTTTTATTTTTTTAGTGAACTATATGTATAATATACACATACACATATACACATATATACACATATAAACACATATAAACACATACACATACACATACATATATACACATACACATACACATACACATAATATTAACTCACATGCACATACACATACACATACACATATATCAAATAAATCAATTCGCATAAGCAAAATAGCAAGTTTATCTACCACCACGTCTGAATAAACTTAACAAACGACTAGTCATCTCTACCACCCTTCTCGGTTTTTTTTTTTCTGCAATTTCATCTAAATGTATCAAAGAACCCACTTGTCGCCCCCGGTTGCCTTGGAAAGGTTCTCCGCAACGTGTTGCATACACAACCTGTGCACACATGTTTCACAAAAAGGGGTTCTACGCATGCTTCACGAAAAGGAGCTAAAATTTTCTAATGCAATATGGTCATGCGCATGCTTCACAAAAAAGGGGCGTAACTTTTGATCCGTCCGTCGGATCGGGCTGAAATTTTGACAGGAACTCCACAGCCCAAAACTAGATAGATTTGTTTTGCCCATTCGCGGGCTCAGATTCGCGATCCGAGTCTTCCTTCATGGACTTTCGGACCTTTCTTTATAATTTTAGAGTTTTTTAGGGTCTTTTATGTATTTTCTATTTTTGAGGTTTGTATTTAAACATATGTCATGTCTTTTGGCACAAAGAATTGAGAATCTATGTGATCTCATAACCAAATTTATCTTTCCATTACTTTTTCCAATTTCTTGAGTATTCGTGCATCATTTTCGTTCAAAATTCTAAGAAAATATTTATACATAAAATTAATTGAATCTGTATAACTTTTATACGAACCACTGAAAATCAATTTCGTAAAAAAAAAATTATTACATATTATATGAATTTACGACATCACTTCATAAATATATCCAAATGTTTTATTTTTTGGCATATACTCTAAACAAGAAAATATTTTCTTCACAAAATTATTTAAATCAAAATACTAGTATATGTATATGTATATATGTATATGTATATGTGTGTGTGTGTGTATGTGTGCATGTGTGCATGTGTATGTGTATGTGCATGTGTATGTGTATGTGTATGTGTATGTAGATGTATATGTATATGTATATGTGTATATGTACATATTATGCATATATTATAAAAATCATAATAAAGCTCAAGTCCTTAATTAGTGTTATATTTAGACTTGTGATATCCAAATGACAAATAAAATTAAAATTCACCAAAAAAATAAAAATAAAAAATTAAAGTTATAAAAATTTACGACATCACTTCGTAAATATATCAAATATTTTATTTTTTGGCATACACTCTAAATAAGAAAACTTTTTTGTTCACAAAATTATTCAAATCAAATACTAAGATTTCACTAATAAAAAAAAAAAAAAAACACTTGAGGCGCCCCAACCTGGGGCGCCTCACAGGTTATTTGGGCCGCCCCAGGTCTAGGCGGTCAGGGCATGTTTAAAAAAAAATTGGAGACAGGGGCATTTGTAAAATTTTCTTTTTTTTTAGGGATATTAATAAAAATGGCCGTCGCTACGGCTACACAAAAAAATTCGTAGTTTGCTCGATTCGAGTTTTATTTGAAAAAGTTTGTAAAAAATTTGATTCGAAATAGTTTGAAATTAATTCAAACTGAATCTAATTCATTCGAAATAAGTTCGCGAACTATTTTAGTTCGAATCTCAAGATAACGTGAACCATTAATTTTCATTGATGACTTATGTTTGCTGATGACTTAAAAATTAAAACATAAGGCCGCACAGCACAGCCATAAGTCATAACTCATAAGTCGTAACTCTCGCTCTCCATTCTAAAACCCTAGATGACTTTAACATCTCGCTTTTGACGACTACAATCGCTCTTCCTCATCGTAAAAAAGTTTATAAAATATTTGAAATTGAGTTCATATAAAATTATATTCGAAATTAATTCAAACAAAATTCAAACTAGTTTGATTCGGTTCAATTCGTTTGCAGACTACTAGTAGTCGCTAACAAGCTTTCAAAAAAAAATAATAATAAGAAAGACTCCGAATCATCTGCCCCTCTGGGGATAGGAATTTTCTCCTTTCTCAGTCACTGCATGTGGAACCGATCACTGTTAAAAAAGACCGATCGCTTTTAACTTTTAAACTGGAGATCCACCTCAGATCTACTCTGGGGCAAAAAATTCCTGCCCGCATTCGGTTCCAATAAGAAATAAGTGTCCAGCTGACATCTGTAGCTAATTAATTGAAGTGGAAGGGCCACCTCACAAAAGTAGTGAATAACAAAAGAATATCCAATTAAGTCGGCCTTCCCTTCTAAAATGGATTCACATCCTCTGCGATATCTCATATTTTGTGTGACTATTCTGAAAATCCCAACCGTTTAAATACGTTCTACACGAAGCTCGAAGCTCAAATTATAATGGCCCCCGCGCTGTTCACGAATAGACACCGGACACGTTGATAACGCAAAATATTAGATATCTCAGAGGATACGAACTCTTCTAAAACCCCTCGGGTCCGAGTCCGAATCCTCTCAAGTAAACTAAAATTTTGTGTTTAAATCATAACCGTCTGATTAGAATCTGGGTCAATCTGGATTGAGGTGGAATGTACGGTTTCCTTAATATTCGTGCTAAATCATATCAGACGGTTCAGATCTAATCTCAAAAATTTAGTTACTCTAGGAGAATGACATGAATTCCCCAAGCCCCAGGTACACATAGCAGTACTATTCCTTTTTGTTCTCTCTGAAATCTTAACAGAGAGAGAGAGAGAGAGAGAGGAAAGAGTAGGGTTCATTCATAGCGATCCAACTTCCTTCTCTGTCCTTTGCAAAACCAAACCCTAGAATCGGAATGGGTTCCTCTCTTTGCAATTGCAATTTCAATTGCTCCTCTTCTCAATTTCTATACTTTCGCTCGCCACATCGTATTCCCTCAAGGTATCTTATTCCTCCACCCATTTTTATTTCTTCATCATTTACTTCAATTGCAGCTATTTATATAGTAATTTCTCTTCTCAAAAACTGAATTGTAGGTCTCTGTGTAGAGTAAAGGCCTCAACTTTGCAACAGAAGGATAAGAAAGTATCTGTCAAAGAATCTCTGAGTACCAAAAAAGGTCTAAATAAAGACGGCTTAACGGATTCGGGTCCCATAACCCAACCTGGATTTGTTGAAAAGAATACTATAAAAGTTGAACAATCTATTAACACTTTTCTTACGGTAAGATCAATTTATATGTTTCTTCCTTTTTTTTTTATTATGTTCTATTCATTTCTTGTATTACAATGATATTAATACATACCAGTATCAAACCTGTAACAGTGTTTACCGAAAAACTGCTTTCTATGAAATACTACTGCTTTGGTTATTATCTAATTGTTCAATAGTTATATGGTTCTTTATCTTTCTGGTTATTAATTGCTATTTTATTTTCATAGGAAGCAATAATACAAGTGTTAAATGCATTGTATCGTGATCGGCATTATGCAAGGTTTTACGTGCTAGAAAATGTTGCTAGGGTGCCTTACTTCGGTAATATTTCTTCTTTTAATTTATATAATCCATAATTGGAGTATTCCATAATTACCAAGAAAAGAAAAACCAAAAGAGAAAAGAAAATTAACTATATTCTTAGCAATTATATTGGTGTTACACATATATCCGATTTCTGAAATCTCTTTATTTTGTTATTTGTTTTTTTTGTTTTATGTTTAGCATTTATATCGGTGTTACACTTGTATGAGAGTTTTGGCTGGTGGAGAAGATCCGATTATTTGAAAGTGCATTTTGCGGAGAGTTGGAATGAGTTGCATCATCTCCTCATCATGGAAGTATGTTTTGTTGTATTACTATATACATCATGGCGGTACACGTACAGCATGTTGTATATTTTATTGATATTTACCAAAAATTCAATCTCAACCATATATTGCCTTGCATGATCAAACAATTCTGAGCCCAGTAAACTTGGAATCAAACCCAAATGACCTAACCATATTGCTGTGCACAAATATTAGCATTTAAGTAATGTGACTTTTCATTGTAATGGTTATAATAAAATAAACAAATGTAATCAAACAAAAATGAAGTAGG
Organism: Carex pumila; assembly: GCA_033356055.1. Lineage (NCBI taxonomy): Eukaryota > Viridiplantae > Streptophyta > Magnoliopsida > Poales > Cyperaceae > Carex > Carex pumila. The sequence goes on along the minus strand of JARJHM010000523.1, from coordinate 43,373 downwards.
TTATATGCTGTTGATTAATGTTTTTAGTTCCTTGTATTATTAAATTAGGAATTAGGAGGGAATTCTTTCTGGTTCGATCGGATTTTGGCGCAAAGCATGGCATTTGTATATTACTTCATGGCTGTTTTCATGTACATGCTTAGCCCTAGAATGGCATGTACGTATTTTACCTTCTCCTTTTCATTTTTTTCTTTCCTTTAGTTCTATATTCTTCTGAAAAGATATTAAATTCCTTATAATTTGTTATTTAATTATGTTTACTATGAGAATTATTTCCTATGAATATCTTGTTATCAGATCACTTTTCAGAATGTGTGGAAAAACATGCCTATTCAACCTACGACAAATTTATCAAATTGCATGGAGGTGAAATACTTTACACGCATGAATTTGAGATCATTATTGTCTGGCATTCCTTTTTCTTTTATTCATGATGTGTGAATTAAATTATGGTGTTGCAGAGGAGTTGAAAAAGTTGCCTCCAGCAAAGACAGCCGTAAAGTACTACATGAATGAAGACCTGTACTTATTTGGTAAACTTCATTATTTATTTTATAATATACGTTTCCACTAAGTTGAGAAAATTCTCATTTTACCCTATATTTGTAATTTGAATAAAATCAGTTGCGCGGTGTGAAATATTTTTCAGAAAATTACTATGTTGAGGAGCTGTTTTTTCCAATACAACATTACTGCATAGGAATTGAAAGATACATATGGGACTAAAGTGAGAATAATGTAAAACTGTTTTTTCTTTTTGTTCGTTTGTGTTTCTACAGATGAATTTCAGACTGAAAGAGTGCCTTGCTCAAGGAAGCCTAAAATAGGTAACAAGCCATATACAAAACCTAAAAAGTATTAAAACATTTTACCAGTGAGTAGTCTTTCTGCCTAACTCTGAAGTGGTAGCTACCTTCCGTCATTTTTATTTTGAAACTATTTCATATAACTCCCATATAAAACATCAAGATATAATGCATACATATCATTTACTTCCATTATAAGTATGGGAAATGACATGAATACCTCCCAATATAGATTTCTTCAACAAAATATAGAAACTGTCTTCCTTTATCCAATGTTTATATCAAGTAAAATATATATTGAGGAAATATCAGTAGTTTATATTTTGAGGAAAAATGGAGATGTGTGAGGGTTACATGTTTCCTACGGATATATATTCTCTTCCTATGTTTTGTATCTTGTATGGGTATTACATGATAGTTTGGAGATTAACACGATACGCATGAAAATTTTCCTTTACTTTATTCGTTGTTATATAACTTTTTGTTACTGTACATTGCTTGAGATATTTTGTCTATAAAGTGGCTACTTTTATATCAAGTGATTAATTTTTTTTTTCTTTTTGCTTTGCTTCTAGAGAATTTGTACGATGTATTCATGAATATAAGAGATGATGAGGCTGAGCACTGCAAGACCATGAAAGTATGTCAGACACATGGCAGTTTGCAGTCACCTCATTCAGTTTACTTCTCCAATTCAAATGCTGATTCTGATTCCGATTCTGATTCTAGTTCTGATTCTTGTGTTGTTTATGAAGGCGCCGATTGTGAGGGTATTGTGGACTGCATTAAAAAGTCATTTACTAGTGATACGTGAAGAAATTTGTATTATTCTGAGCTTTGTTTTCTTTGGTTTATAGGCGACTTTTGTTCAATGTATATATAAACTTTGGCTATTTTATTTTATTAATAATGATTGCCATTACAATTTTGTTATTTCCAAAAAAATATTCGAGGCATTGATGCTGGAAGAAAAAACAATAAGAACTGCATGATAATTAATAAATGAGTAGATATATATAGATTTAGTCTTGTAGATGTGAACTTATGTCACATTCATTTTTGTTCCCATAATATTGGTGTCAAAACACTTTCTAACTAATTGTTTATTAAGCATTTTTCCATGATTTAACCAATCATGAAATGTACTCCTGGAAAAGAGACTTTGTTTATTAATTGTTTTTCCGTTACAGTAAATGTTTAGTTGTTTGTGGTGTTTTGTTTTGGTCGAATTTTTCTTGTTATTGTTGTGTGTAAACTAAACTTATCACAATAGCTGTATGAGAGTGGCAAATTGCTTGTGTTGGTGAATTTACTAGTAATGACGAATGATATCATAAATAAATTAAATAAATTAAAACTAATTCATCAACGTTCTTCCTACATTTTAACCACGTTAGGTTTCAAATTGCCTCCATATTTTAAATTCTTGGTAATAATAAATTAAAATAACTTATATAAGACCTGTCAAATGTGATTTATGTTGTTCTCTTTCGTTCAGTTTTACTTTGATGGGTATTAGATGTATGAAAAATCAATGTTTAGAAATCATTTCCATCAGTTGATACTAACAAACATCTTAGATGTATGAAAATTGTAGATATTGGGATCCTTTATTTTATAATTTGGAAGAAACTAAATAATATGAGTTGCAAGGTTTGTTGATTTGATGTTAGACTGCAAGGAAGCAATCAAGCAAAGACAAAAGTGTGAGCCCTCTCAACAAAAAAAAGAGTTAGATATTCAAACTCAAAGAATAACCAAATTATTGTATTTATAAAATATGAGGAGGGTTCAAATGCCTCCATTTTTTATGCCTTCACTATGCCTCCATTTTTTTAAACTTTAATAATTCAAAATTTAAAACTTAAAAATCAAAATAAAACCATTGGATATGATTTACATCATTTTATCTATGCATATGTAAAAAAATTATGACATTTCAATTTTCTTTTGATTGTCATCAAGAGCTTGTAAAAAATGCACTAATTTGGATGATTTCTAGACATTGATTTTTGAACTTATTGATTCACATAAAAACAGAATTGAAATGTGATAATTTTTTATGAGCACATAGAGAAAATAACATAGATCATATCTAACGGTTTTATTTTGACTTTTAAGTTTTAAATCTTGAGTTATTAAAAATTAAAAAAATGGAGGCATGATGGAGGCATTTGAACCCTCCTCATAAAATATACATGTATTTACAAATTTTTGTAAAATTATTAGAAAAATAATCACATTATTAAAATTATTTAAAGGAAAATATAATTTAATAGTAAATTTTAATCTCAATATGATGGAATGCTCATTGAAAATTAATTCAAATAAACAAAAATATAAGATGTTTTGAAAAAAAAATTGAATATATAATTGCCGAGTTTGGTACATTTTGTAACATATTAACTTGTTTCTATCAAATTGATAAATTTGTTTATATTCTTGTAATAAGATTTTTAACGAATATGACTACACGAGTAAAATGATGTTGTGTGATATTCTTTTTTTCTACTTTTCCTTACTTCTGTAGGATCTATAGTCATTTGAGAGTTACAATTAAGAATAACAAAATCTTGGGTTTTATGTTTGAAACTTTTAAAAACGAAATGATGATAAGTTTTAACAAAGTTTACAGTTAGAACATGAATTTTTTTTTTTTTCCAATCACATGTCATTAGTAGTAAATATTTGAATATTTTGTTTATCACTTGGAAAACTATAATTAAATAAAAAAAATAGTAGTAAACCATTCTGATATGATTTATTATCAATGCCAAAATGTGAGCACCAATATTTTAAAACTGTGTGTGTGATTTGGAACTTAATAACTTGAAAAAAAGAAAAGAAATTGCACCTAATAATTTTCTTTAAAAACTCAGCAGAAGAATTAAATTATGGAATTTATTAAAAAATTGCAGCTAATAATTTGCTTAAAAAACATTGATATATATTTAAAAATAGCGTTCAATAACACGGAAATTTTTTATTCATAGAAATTGAGAAAAAGGTAGTGAGAGAAATAGAAAGAGTGCAGGTTTTGTAATATTGGTAGAAAGATCGGTACAAATTTTACCGATCATAACAATCAAAACAGTTATAATAGGCAGAATTTTTATCCATCCTAACTTATCTTGGATTTTCTATGATACCGTTTTCAAAACAGGAATAGCAACAGATCAATTCTTGATCTTCTTAAGCACCATTTTCACAGAAGATCCAAGATGAGTTAGAATAAGTAGAAATTATACCTATCCTAAGCATTTTAATTGTTAGAATCAGTACAATTTATACTAATCTTTCTACCAATATCACAAAACCTGCACTCTTTCTATTTCTCTCTCTACCTTTTTTTCAATTTCTATGAACAAAAAATTTCCCAACAACACAGTCCAAATATTGGTAGTCAACAGAAAACCTTGACCAAGTTGGGACACGCGTCACCGGTTAATGGGGCGCATTCATGTTCTCGGAATTTGATAGAGCACAGTTCAGTTCATCTATTAATTTGAGAAATGTTGTCAAACAAAGTTTCAATTAATTAAATTCTATTATCAACGGATCCAACCGTATCAAACAAAGACAGATATAATAGAAACAAGAAATAATTATTGAAGGTAGATAAGAGTTGATTGATTTGATGGAACTTTATTGACTATATAAATACCAGCATTTAAGCAGTCTGAATTTGCCATCCCTCCTTATTTTCATATGTTCTTGTATATTACACAACAAAACAGCAACACCAAAAAAGAGGTGATCCATGGAACTAAATATAAAAGGAAAAAGAAAAAAAATCAAAAGATGGGTGCACATGTCACAGCTTTCCTTTCATCATTTCTCAATGCTTTGAATAACACTAAATTATTTCCTCCAGAAATAAAATTAAACCCGATTTAAATCCATCCAAAAAAATTTCATCCTCATAAAAATCTAATTCTCATCTGAGGGCCCTGACTGAGGATGTGATGTGGGCCCACTTTGAGCTTGAAGACCCTCTGACGAGGGGTCACTTTGATCCTCGTGAAACCCTAACCCTAACCCGAGATGTTCCATAGGTGGTGCGGTTAGAAGCAACTGTGAGTTTCTTTGATCAGTGTAAGTTGCATATGGGTCTGGAACTGAAAATGTGGAAACTGGATAATTGTAGTAACTCATGACCGGGTGGTCATATTTGCAACTGGGTCCATACTTGCATGTGCCATACATCCCGTAGTAGCTACACATTTGTTGACCCTGCGCCATTCAAAAATAAAAAAAAACACCCATGCCTTCAAATTAAGAAAATAAAAAAGTTAAAGTATTATTACTATCACTTTTACTTTCACTTTTATTTTATGACTACTTTATTATTACTTATTTTTATTGTTTGATTGTGATTAGGTTTCATTTCTAGCCTACCCCAACTTGTTTGGGACTAAAGGCTTGGTTGTTGTTGTTGTTGTTGTATTGGTGAAAAACAATAAGACTTTTGTTACCGGCAATGTATAATATATCTGGTTCACAAATTTCCATTCGAGAGGTGGAATCGGGTCATACCAAGTATAAATCTAGAGGCAATTATCAAATGATCTTTGTCCCAGGCAATGGTCCCAATTGCAACCATCAGTTGTGTGTGTGTGTGTGTGAGAGAGAGAGAGAGAGAGAGAATAAGAAAGCTGTTACAGGTCTTAGAGGAAAGCCCAGAGGTCCAATTCCAGTGACTCCAGCAGCGTTGATGGCCTGGGCCTGAGCATGTGCTTGGACCTGCGCATGGGCCAGAGAATTTCTCTCCTTTGGATGGTTATACTTGCACGTAGCACCATACTTGCAACCTCCAGTCTTCATGTAGTGCTGGCAGTCAGGCTGATCGGGTCTCTCTGGCAAGTTATTATTTAAGTTTGTTCCTGAATTTAAAGAACTCAATGAAGTCTGGTTTATCGTGCCTTGAATTTCCTGGCTCAAATTTCCTGGCTGCTGTATAAGATTATAAGATTAAATTATTTAAGTTGCCAATTTTCGAAAGGAAGAACATAGTTCACACTATTTGAAAGAACATAAAGTGAGGCCACATTACTATGCATAGCGCATATTAGTCCGTACTACGGATCAATATTTCTATTTTCAAAGTCTAAACAGTCGATCTGAACCATTCAACATGATTTCCATATAAAAATGTACCTGTATATCAAATTTTATATTTTTTAGAATTTTTGTGCTATTTTGTTTAGATCAGTAGAAAATCACTTGATCTAAAGATTCTAGACCATTCAAAAGTAGTGATTTTTTACCAATCTAAAAAAATAGTAAATGAATTATAAAATTGTAAAATTTAGTCTGCAAGTACATTTGTGTATGGAGGTCATGTTAACGGTTCAGATTGACTGGTTGGACTTTGAAAACAAATATATTGATCCACAGTATGGACCAATCTAGGCTATGCATAGTACCATATCCTCATTAATAAGATATCATGGTACCAGGGTTTACATACTGACTTGTACTAAAAGAAAAGAAAGATTATAAGGTAGTACCTTACAGTAGCAAGCATAACCAGTAACCACATGATATAGTTTACTTGTGCAGTTTGGGTCCGATGCAGGTGCGCACAGATCTTAAAGAGCATCGGATGGCCTGATGCCCACTGGACCAAAATTTGCTTCCAATGGCAATCGGACCCAAACTTTTATCATATTTTACAAGATTTTCTTTTCACTTTGTCTCTATTATCTGCTTAGAATAGTTCAGGAAACCTAGCAATGAACCAAAAGCAAGCTAAAACTACATACCACATAAGCGGCCCAGCCAGGTTGAATGGGTTGGGAGTTGGGGTTGGTCTGGAGCATGAGGGGGGTATAAGAAGATATGCCTTGAACCCGTGTCGGACTCATCACATAAGGTGCTCTAGGGACAGGCCATGCAGGATATCCACCGACTAAAGGAAACCCAGCAGGAGGAACTACTTGAGAGGATGTATTTCCAGTTTGGTATGCTGTGCCTCCCTGAACAGGAAACACCATTCCAGAGGGTGTCGCAAGCTCTGGGTGGCTAAACTTGCAAGCAACACTGAATTTACAGTAACCGGTTTTCATGTAGTACGGGCATGGTTTCTCACCCTGCAAATTGATTTAGAATAATGTGAACTTAGTAGTTGATCCGATACCAGTACCAGTACCAGTACCAATATAATGCTGGTACATACCAGACAGTCCACTGTATATGATAGAACTTTAGGTGATTTATTTCTTGGTGTTGTTCTATTTATTTAAATTTTCTGATATTTGTGTGATTTTGCAATATATAATATGATGTTACTGTCTAAACCTCTGGCAAGTCAAATGCTGCACACTTCAAAAAAAATAATTACCAACATGCCACTACACATATGAAGGCATCAAATATGTCACTTTTATTCAGACAGTATAAGTATGGTCATTTTGAGGGGAAACAAAGAACTGGGGAGATAATGGTGCATATTTTCATCTTTTATACTTTTGAAGAAGAAGTAATGAATTAATATTTTTGACACTTCCAAAGGAAATAGTTATTAATAACAAAAAAGAATGGTACCTCACGTACAGGGAGACCAAAACTGTTAAAATAGACAGGTCGGGTATTTATCTTCTCACGTGGATGGTGATATTTGCAAGTTGATCCATACCGGCACGTACCTGTCTTTAGGAAAAACTGCCAAAAATAAAATAAAGAAAATAGATTTGTCAGAATATTCTTCATACATAAGATACTATGGAAACATATCAAATGATTCAGAGAAAAGAAAAAAGGGGACAACAGAAGATGGAATGATTCCTTAATCAAGGTCAACTTAGCGTAAGAGACTCAAAGAAACTATGTTATGTGCATATACATCTGCTATGAGTTGGAATATGTGTATGTTTTAACAAGTGCTTCAGCCTAAAAATAAATGTGTAAAAATTTACATTGTTGTTATACATCATTAAAAAGGACAAATCAAAACATGAATACAGTATATACTTAATAAATATTACTTCTATTTCATGATCCAATCCATAAGCAAATACCTATACTATGAAGTCCTGTACTTGAATGGAAAAAGAGATTGATGTCTCAAGACCAAATACCATCTTATGAAATTCTGATTAGACAAATAAAAGAGAAAGTAATATTTTATTTACAACTATAACTTTGGTACCTGACATTCTGGCTGTCCTTCTCTTTGAGGAAGATCCCCAGTATACTGTGAGCCCTGAAATATGTTTGTTAAAAGAAAATGTAACATTTTTGTTCAAACAAACTCAGGTGGGTCCATTCAGTCAAGTCAAACATGTTTTAACTAAACCTGACTTTTGATTATGAACTATACCAGAATGCAAGGCATGTTTGAAATTTTTTTGTTTTACATTGTATGGGAACTGTACTACCCTAACGAAGACAGTCATGTAGACCTAAATTATATAAAAAATCTTGGCACAAACCCAATATTACTAGCACCGCAAGACAATATTCTTTTTCCTTTTTTGTTCAATTATAAATAAGATCACTACATTTCTGAACAAGGTATTTACTGCATTTCTTAACACAATTAAATATTGTGTTCTTTGTCAAAAAAACAATTAAATATTGTGTTAAGATAATACTAATTCATGACACATGACATTAGATTACTTGATACCAATCATGAATGCAGCCATCTTATAATAACTACCTTTACCTACAACATGTGAACCAAATGCAAAAAAAAATAGAAGGTACTGGCAGTGGCAGATACACAACTCCTAAATAAATCTCCCAAAAGCACATAAGAGTAGGCTTCAATGGTTACTTAACTGAACTACATAAACAGAATAGCCTTAGTGTGAAATCTTTATCCATACCTGACCGATGTAAGTCGGATGATTGTAGCGACAATTGGAACCATAGGCACAAGTGCCGGTTCTCATGTAGTAACTGCAGTCAGGTTCGCCGGGACGATCTGGGTACACATTTTGGGCTGCGTTGCTGCCCTTATCTGGTCCATCAGTTACTCTTAGTCGTGCCATTGATTCTGCACAAAGAACCAAAAGTAAAAGTATCATGTGAAACTGTTAATGATTCAGTTTTTAGTGTATCTATTACATTTACAGCAGGAAAGAAAAGGTGAAAACATGGGATAAAACAAAACTAGGAAAGAAACAGAAAGTTAACAGTTTTTAATAAATGAACACAAATAAAGGAAACTAGGTCATATTATAAAACATTTCCATGTCAAATAATGATCGAAGAAATGTTCTAAAATAAAAGATAAAAACAAATAAATTTCCTAAGAGTTGGGAAATTTTGATCTGAATTGTGAAAACAGTTGAGAGATTGTTCCATCAGGGTATTTGGTAAGAACAAGTTGAAGTAAAAAATAGATAGGTTGAGAGATCGAAGGAATCTGCATATCTGAAAGAAAATTTTGACCTTGGAGGTGATGATCAGAGGGAGAATCGACAATATTAGCAACCGCATTACTTATTTCCTGCCCCGTATCCGCCATTAATCCCCCAATCTACTTCGATCTCGCAAAATTATATACGAATGTGAGACCAAAAGATCTCTGATTCCAACCCAAATCGCCACAAATTGATCCTGATTTGGAATATGGCGCAAATATCTGATATATTTCCCCAAACGGATCGGATCGAATTGTGGTTTTATTTTACTTTTTGTTTTCTCTTCTCTCTCTTCTCCCTCCCTCTCTCTCTCTCTCTCTCTCTCTCCCTCTCCCAAAGAGATGGGTAATATGAATAAATAGGATTCTTTGTTATTACTGTACGTATTTAGTTAGGCAATTAGTTAGTGTTAATTATATATTTAATCGTGATTTCAAAACAATTAGATATTTTTTTATTTTTTATTTTATATATGTGTACAAGGGCCAGGGGGGACTGGTACTCTGGGAGTACGATGTAATTTCCTGTTCGGAAAAAAAAATGCTTATAAAAGGAAACAGTTTGCCACTTTTACACATACATCCTCTAACAGAGTGTAAATACAAAATATCAGGCCAATTTCACCGTCAATTTATTTATTACACTATGAAGTAGGAATGTAGGAACCATTCATCTATTTTTTGAGTCTTTTGATGTCTTATGAGACAAACTAATAAACTTGTCAATTTATTAGTCAAGAAGATAAAATAATTTTTTTGGATATATTGTGTAGATTTAGAATTTTCGAATTGTAATGTGAAAGAAATATTGTACCTAACAACTTCTGTTCTAATTTTCTATCATGTCTAATTAAACAACAAAGTGTAATTATCATATATTTTGTAATAGATTGATGATCCAAACTACTTATCAGATTGAAGTCCTATTAGAAATAAACTATTTTATTGTTTCTGATTTTTTTTCACTAGCTTTAGACAAGAAAAAGGCCATTAATTTAAAAGTTTTAAAAATAAATAAACATATAGAATATACAATTTGTAAATCACATTGAGTCGTTCGAATCAACCGTTTAAATTTTGAAATATTATACATAATATTATTATACACAACTTCATATAGCGTGCATAATAATAATCGTAGAATGTGAATGCACCTTACAACTTCAAACATGAAAGTTTCTATAAAAGCAATTATTATTATATTTCTTGAGAGGCTATTAAGCTTAATTTATCAACAAATATAAAAGTGATCCGTATTTAAAATTTATAAAAAAAATATGCAACTTACTTTATACAGTTTACGGAACTAATTTGTTAGCGTAAACAACACAAAAGAATATTCTACCAGATTTACATGCAAGTGATATCAATAATCTTCTATAAATGTGGTACTTTTTGGTTCAACAAGCAATTAATATTTATAACTATATGTGTGTGAAAATATGAAAAAGTGAGGTCCTTATCGTAAAATCCTGCTGACAATAAAACATCGCTTATTTGGTAAGAAAAGAGCGAAAAAGGATGTATTATTAATAACCTAAATTTTTCTATGACTATTAATCTGTAAAATGTATGAAGCAGTTATCTTTAACGAGAAAATGTCACTCGCGATACGATACACGGCATTAGAAACTACACAAAAGAAGAGAACCATAGGAAGAAAAAGCGATGGGGAAGTTGCGATCGCGGGCGTAGAAACGCGCGAACGCATTCGGAGTCGGAGTCGGAGAGTAGCGCGCCGCGCGACGACGGTTCGTACAATCGGCTGTCTGGGATGGAACACGAAACACGATTTATGCACGACACAACACACGTAACATGGATGTTCTTCTATTCTAATTTCTGTCTATCTAACATGCACCCACATCTTCTACCACATTTTACATTCTCATATGTGTAATGTGTAATGTGTTAGCTCTTTTAGGTGAAATTGAAGTACGTACTGAATTAGGTGCATCTCACTTAAAGCTGTTTCTTAATTAATTTTATAATAACATGCTACTGGAGCTTCTTTATTATTAACTCTAATGTACATTCAACCTTTTTTTTTTTTTTTTATTTCATATCTTATTAAAAATATTGTTCAAATTAAAAAAAAAAGGTAATACTAGATGTGTTTTTAATTATTTGTATTGAGCAGTGAATTAATAGTTAATTTAAATTGATTGGTAATTCTAATTCATCATAAATCTGTTATAAAAATATTAAAAAAAATAATAATAAATGACTTTCAAACACATGGGCAATTTGATTTTTTTTTAAATTTAATTAATATTTTTGAAGATAAAAATAGATATATTTAATTAAGTAGAATAATTGAAGCAGGGGTTGTGCGATTTAGATAATTAAAGAACGACCACTAATTCAATTGATTAATTAGTTAAGTTATTGGTAGAATTAAAGTGTGAAGAAGTTGGTGACTGAACTTTCATCCATCCATCTTGTAATAATTAAAATAAAAATAAAAATATTATAAGTATGATAATAGTACACAAGGGTTCCCTTTGATAAAAATATATAGAAAATTGGAGAATTGAATTTATTTTGACTTGGAAATAATAAATAGGTAATTAATTACTGCACCGCTAGGCGCTGGCTACTTGATTAGTTTGTGGTCCCAACAACCGATGCAGTATTGCAATTGCTATCGCTATTGCTATTGCTATTGCTATTGCATTATATTTCTCCTCAACCTTAATCTCAACCTCAAGAGAACGCTAGCTAGCTGATGATGTAGTAATTACTATATATACATTATACATACAACAAATTTGGTAAATTAAATTAGAGTCAAATTAATTAATAAGCATAAAAATGAGACAGTGACGGTGACAGTGACAGGACAATTAATTAATTAATTAATTAATTAATTAATTGAATGTGTTTGTGTTTGTGTTTGTTCACTAGTTTTTGTTATTAGGAACTTAATTTGAGAGGACAACCAACAATTCAAATATTCACTACAATTACTGCATGTGTTCTTCTCTTCTCTTCTCCTCTTCTCCCCAGCAAATTATTAAAAAAAAAAAAAAACAGAGAGAAAAAAATAAGGAAAACCCCCTCCCTATTCATGCAATCAACATTCAACACACATATATTATATATTAATTAATTAATTAATTAATTAGGTGGAGAATTAATATTGGAGATATATATATAGCTGCTACTGCTAGATCAGTTATAGAAAATTAGAAACTGACTCAATCATCAAATTAATTAATTCACCGTCGTTTACAAAATTTGCAAATATAAATTTCATTGGATTAATCATATAAATACGTTTACACGTCCGAAATAAAAAAAATTCTGTTACCATCTTTTATAAAAAATAATTAACAAAATCGATATGGGTTCCCAAAATTTTTTAACTTTTATGATAAATACAACTAATTGCTGAGCACCCAACTGGACCTGCCACTCGGTTTTTTTAGTTGAAAAATTGTCGGAATTTTTATAAATATAATTAAAATCAATCAAATTAAAAAAAATGGCATCACTTTTTTTAGAATTTTCAGAAATAACACTTTCGTTGGATAAGCAAACGGAATTGCATTGACCCAATTCCGTTGAATAATCTATTAAAATTACAGAGTTACAAATGAATTAAATAAAATTGCAGAAGTTAATACCAATTCCGTTAGATAACCAGTGGAAACGCAATTCAACAGAATTAGACCGATTCAATTTCCGATGAATTATCCAGCAGAAGTGTTATTTCTATTAGTTGAAAATCATGTTATTTATAAAAAACAAAAAATGGAAAAAAAATGGGTATGCAGCTAGTAGCTGCATCCTTGTTCCGGATGCTACGCAACTATTCGTTTAATTATTTTTAAAAAAAAAATGGTAAGTAAAGAAAATTGAGGTGAGATTAAGGCCGGTCAGGTCAGCAAATGATTTCTATTAAAAGAAAGCATAAAGAGGATGTTCGGCAAGTTAGTTTGGCTTAAATTTTAAGCTTCACTAAGAAAGAGATGTTTGGCAAGACAAATTTAAGAAAGTGAATCTTTAGCTTTTTTAAGAAGACTTAATGTCTTAAGTCATGTAGAATGGTAACTTAAAAATTAAGACAAATTTAAGAAAGTGGATAAAAAAAGACTTAAGAAAATGATTTTAAGCTTTACAAAGGAGTAAGTGTTTGACAATTTTAAGATTCTTTAGAGCACTAAGAAACTCTAAGAAAGCCTAAGCTACTCTCGCCGAACACTACCAAAAATATTTAGAAACAATTTGAAGCGAAGAGCGAAGAGTAAAGAGTGTATGATTGTTTTTGTTTTGACAGAAGCAGAAGCAGAAGCGTAGGTACCGAGCTAGCTTACCTACGAAATCCAGTCCAGATGAATCTATAACTATATTCCACTTTCACGTACGCTGTTTCTGTTTCTGTTTCTGTTTCTTTCTTTTCTTTAGCAGTTTAGCGTAAATTAAATCATTTCATTTTTCTAGTAAATCCTATCTCTATATATATAATTCTCCACTTTCTACGTTACTTTTGCCAACTGTAACATTCACATGACTTGTACTGCATCTATAGTTCTATACCTATATAATATTTAAGGTAGATATGCTTTAGCCTTTAAGAGTAGGATAACTTAAAAATGATTGTTTTCCTCATCATAACAATTGCACTGTGATCGGAAGCAAAATTAATGGGAATAGACTTCATTTCGATAGAAAAGAAATGATTAGAATAGATTTAGAGTTGAAATTTGTTGATTGGAAGGGTTAAACAGCATAATAGAATTCAATATTTGACCATTCAAAAAGAGTCTAAAAATCACTTAATTTACAAAGTATGCCATCAAGTAAAAGCTTCTTCTTCCGAAACTCGAACATGACGAGGAAAAAAAACAAGAAAAACCTAAATTTTAAGCCAATGTCAAAGTATAAAATCCACTGTTCCTTCACGACTCAGCCTGATTCGCACTTCAGTTCTCCCTCCGCCTCTTCTTTTTCCCCTTCAACTACGTCTTCTTCAGCAGTTGAAACTCGCAGCTTCTCACTAAGACATGGCAGCGGTGTAAAAGCAGATAGTAACGTGGGCAGCAGTGTAATTTCACTCCGGCAAAATCATTTCTCGCCAAATACCTTCAACTTTGGTGTGATTTCGTTGGAGGAATTTTCCCCTCTCAAATCTTGTCAAATCGTGCCATCTCTCTTTAATACTTCCATTCCGATCAAGTGAAGAGAAAGAATTCCAATTCTATTTCTCATTTGAGAGTAAATTTTTTCATTCCGATCAAAGGGTTGATTTTTCAATTATAAATAAATAAAATTAAACAATCACTACTAAATTTATAGATATGTTGTTGCGCCGGCGTATCTATAACGAGTGGGATTAAATATATACCTCATTGTTTTCTACCTCAATCATGCTCCAAAAATAGGTAAACAATTTCCATGTGGCAATCGATAATATTTTATTCATATAAATATTTATGTAACATATCAAGGCGTTTTTATTGTGCATGAATATATAAATTAACATGATAATGGCCTTGATTATTTATTGCATGATACGGCCGTTGTTTATCAATTATCATCCATCATGCACCACTTAATTAATTGTTATAAATGAATAAAAATATGAAGTACGGTATCCGACAAGTGGTATAAGTTATGGACTCGTATATACAAATATAAAACTAATACTAGTTGTCGTATTATATAACTAATATGTTTTATCTATGTCGGACAATATTTTAGTGATGCGTTCGAGTTCGACAACATAAAAAAATAAAATAGATTTATCTAAACGTTTAGACTATTAAAATTTGAAATGAAGTAAACCAGTACAAAAATTAACTGCAGTATACAATCGCTATTTTATATTTTCTTTTCAACTATTTATAAAAAGAATTTGTCTTCTTAATTACGCTCTCGGATGTGAAAACTTATGCAGGAATGTTCATTAAAAGTAGTTTGTTTATTTATAGTTTTCTTTTTCAATTAAAAAACGAAACAAAATTCAATGTGAAAAGAGTGAGGCTATGGTACCATGTATAATGTAGATTGGCTTCATTTTCAAAATTCAAATAGTTCATGTAAACTGTTTAACATAATATTTACATAAAAATGTACTTGCAGACTAATTTTTTTTTTATTTTTTAGAACATTTACTATTTTTTAAATTGATAGAAAATTACTAGTCCATAATTTTTAGATCAAGCTGCGTTTTCATATTTAATATATTTAAAAACATGTAAAATTAAATCTATAAGTACATTTTCATATAAAGATTATGTTGAAAGGGTCGGATCAATTATTTGAATTACGTAAACAAAAATATTAATTCAAAATACAAATCAATCCACAGTTCCACACTATGCATAGTAACATAGCCTCACTCATTTGAAAACTATATTCGTGGCACATTAATTATTGTTGACCATCAGATGAGCATCTAAGAATGATTGCAGAAACTAGAAATTGAAAGGAACGGAAACCGTTTGATGAAAATCAAACGTCTCAGAATACTTTGAAAAAGTTAAATGAGTCGGTCGGCACAACCGATCGAGACCAAAAAAGAGCCACAGAAAATCCACCCGGACACGAGGCACCTTCGTTTAATGCGCCGAATGTGCGTATCCTCTGAGATATCTCAACTTTTGCGTGACCTACGTGTCCGGTGCCTATTCGGGGTGATGTAGGGGGTCCGTATTTTGTGTGCTTTGAGATTCGTGCAGAACGTCCTTAAACGGTTGGGATTTTCCATAAAATCACGCAAAGTTTGAGGATATGAATTCTGCTCTGAGGACTGAGGACTGAGGCTGAGCCGCTGAGGCAAGGTCAAAGCCACACATCACACGACATTCACCAATTATTGTACAATATTATATACAGACTCGTACTCGTGAGAGAAATGTTGTTCTATTGCAGTAGGGATGTCAAAATAGTCACGTGACGGTGACATGTCGACATGTCACATGTCACCGTATGGTATAATTTTGACATAGTATGTATGCCAATATATGTAGGAACGGATCAGAGTGTGTTTTTAAGTCATCTCATTGTTTTAATTTTTTTTAACTATGTATATTATAATTTAATTGAATTTTCTTTTCTTTAAGATTTTATATAGTTTAGCTTCCTCTTATAAAATATCAAATGTATACTTATAGTTTAGTGGTTGTAGAAAATAATTGAATATAAATTCAAACTACCACACTGTACTTGTTTACAATTTGTATTAATTAATTGCACCCTTCATTTTTAAATTCTCTAATTCCACCTCTGATGATATGATAATATGTGTGTTGATTACGTGATATAACTAAATAGCATGGCACAACACATAAACTATAAACTAGTTGAGCCACGTCATGAGGAAACCAAAATAACATATAATTATATCATTGTTTATTTCAAATAACAATTCAAAAGAAATTATGAAAAATATTCATGTCAATTAAGTTTTATATAGTTGCATTCAGAGAGAGAGAATAAGCTGGGACACCTCACTCAATTTGAAATTTCACTTTTTTAATTCAACAAAAATCACCTCTTCCAACTAGACTCAATTTTGACCACAATTATTTTTAGGCATTCATTTCCACATGAAATTAAGACATAAATTTAAATTCTAGTGCAGATCGCTTCAGATCCCTTGAGCCTTGACTTGAGACTTGAGAGTATCATCTGATGATCAGTAATTGTAATAACAAATGTATTTTCATACTTTCATTTTTATTTTTTGAAAATCTTCGCAGAATTAAGATGCACACTTGACTATTTCATAATGCACACATATCTAGTTTAGTTTAGTTTAGTTTAGTGCAAAAACAACGGTTGATATTTTAACCAAATTTTCTTTTTAAGTATCGATTGATAAAAAGATTATCCCAGTACCGTAAAAGACAATTTATTTTTATTTAAAATGCACATATATATAATTCGACAAAAACAGTTGGAGAATATTTGAAGGTGAGAACTTACAAAGTATCTATCTATAATCTTCCGGGGATATTTTTATATCGTTATCTTTAATGGATCCGAAAACGAATAATTTAGAAAAGGTTATGATGAAGTATAATATAAAATCTCAAAGCCCAAGAATACTGCTCTGCTCTTTTGGTAACTTGAATCTCAAAGCGGCAGAGACAGAGACAGAGACAGAGACAGAGACAGAGAGATAATCTCAAACCGTAAAGTGAGGAGAATCTTTTACGGTACTACCAAATAATCCCCAAAGTAATTTACGAACCATACTTTAACATACTCCATTAACAGCCAATTGAATTTTCTTTGAAAAAAAAAAAAGAAGAGGCCTACGGGCAGTTCCGTGTTGGCACTGGCAGATTTCAAGGAAGATTTTCAGTAGTGTTTAGTACGAATCTCGATACAAATCAGATGGATGGATGGATGGATGGATCTGGTATCTGGTTTGAGAGAGCATTCATATTTGATAGTATTTAAGTAAGTTATGGGATGGGATCCCATGGGAATGGGATGATGGGATGATGGGATGATGGGAGTGAGCGGTGACGGTACAGACTACAGACTACAGATAGATAAAAGCTGTTTGGTATTGTGAAGACAACAGCTGATCTGATGGAAAGGATCATGTACCTAATACTGGCCATTAATTTAGGCCCACTCAGTCAACCTTTCGTACGGTGGGCCCCACTCTTCCTCTTAAGAGTTAAGAGTTAATACAATAATACTAGACGAAGGGAGGAAGGAAGGAAGGAAGAAGGGAGGGAGGGATTGGGGATTTGATTCCCTGTCCGGCTGTGCTGTCCCCATGTTCACTACAGAAACCATGCTATGCTATGCTATGCTATGCTATGCTATGCTGCCTATATTGCTATATATAATGGAATGCTACTGAGTACTGAGTCACTGACACTAACTGACCCATTTATTCCACTCCACGTGCAGTCTAGCTACCTTTTTATATCAGCTTGCGCCTATTATTGTCAAAGTGGCACACAAAATCCTCAGCTACTCTTCACTACACTCACTCAATCTTTGTCATATTCTTTTACATTTTCATTTTCCATCCACATTATAGATTATACACACATCCATGATCCATCCAACCTCCTCAATGGCTCAATGCTATAGCCTATAGCCTATAGCCTATAGCCTATTCATTTGTTAATCTACCAAAGCCCAAAGGTCAATCGGATCAAAAAATTTGTTTAAGAAGAAGTATATTATGGTATGGCCGTAATGGGGTCTAGTCAAACAGATAAATTATTCCACAGAGTTTGGTGGTCAACTCAATCAAATAATGTTTCATCACATTTTCACACACGTGTATCATGTATATATGTTATAATTATTACTATTACTACTATAATAATTTTTTATTCACAATAATATAATCTAATTAATTCTCTTTAATTTGATTGTGATTTTTTTTTTATCAATTCATTTACTATTATATTCACTTTTAGTATTTTTTCTGACACTTTTAACAACTTAATAATATAATACTTATTAATTTGAAATTTCTATTAAACCATGTTTAAATACTTTAATCAGTGCAACTAAAAGTGATATTAGCTTTTTTCTAAACTAGGTATTGAATCTAACATTTGTTTTTATTAGGGTAAAATATAAGAAATATCTTGTGAATGAACTAAAATGTCTTTTTTTTTCTTCTTCTTCTTCTTCAAAGCATTCTAAAATTCACAAGTAAAAAATCCATTTCGTTTGATTTTCACTTTTCACCTTCCCACTTTTTCCCTTTTCTGTTATTTCTTTATTCAACAAATTAAACTCTATTTGCGATATATTTCCAGTTGTTAGTTCAGAGGTATTCTAATTCTACTCATCTCCAAAATCAAAAGATGAAAATACTTAACATGCAAGTAAAACACACTTAACTATGGTATCAACTTCTTACAGTAAATATATATGTCATATGAGATATCAGATAAGAATAAGATTCTATATGGAATATTACATAGTGTTTTTGTGCAATTTTCAAATTTCAGAAAATGCATTTTTTACCAACCAAAGTACCAAACTACTACTATTTGTATGTAATAACAAGAAAAGAAAACATGGTTTTCTAAATGTTTTGGAACCCTAAATTTCATCAATTATTATTTAAGGATCCATCAAATACAAAAAAACCACCTGTACATTAGGAGAATTGAGTGATACCACTTCACAGTTTACATTCTTTATCATTACTACATCCTTCCTGTGCATTAAAAAAGAAAAAGAAAAAAGGAAAACATATGAGAAGCTGAGGTTGTGTAATTCATGTTAGGTAACAAAATATCAAAATATGAAATCATTTTCAGTCAATATGAATTAATAAGCTCAATAAACTCCAATCACTAATCTAGCAAAGAGAGAGTCAAATAACTTTACCGCAATTTTTCTTCTATTTTCTAGAACTACTTCTAATGGAGGTCGACCTACAAGAAAAAAACAGTTATTTTTTATTTTGACTTCTTGCTTATGGTATTGTGCCTATTTGAGGATATAATTTTTGAATTTCTTCTCTTAGAAAGACTATTATTAGCTCAGTTCACATATTTGCAATCAGGCCTTGGATACAATAGAGAAATATCAAACCTGTAATTTGCAATCGGTACTTAGCCCATACTCCATATATTGCATTTGCTATGACAGCCACCTTTTAACAAAAAGAATAATAAAAATGTAATAAGAACATAAGTTATATATTAGAACAAATTGCTAAAAGATACTAAGAAATATAAACTGCCAAATACAAAAGAACCTAGATTGTGATTTGTGATTTGCATATTATTACACTACTTTTGACAAGTTCAAATTAAGAAATGCATCCCTAAGAAAACTGAGAATATGGAAAAAGAAAGTAAATAAATAACCAGATAGCAATTGCGCGATACTACAGTACTGTAAGTATAATAAAAGACTTACTGGTTCAAATTTTGTAATGGCATAGACCCATCCAAGCCCAACTGCCTCATAGAGCTTTCTAAATGCCTATTTTTAAATTTTAGCAAATTGAAGCTCTTCTTATTCTTGAATGAAAAGAATTAATTCCTATATGATTTATATAAATTTGACTATAGAAAGAAACAGTTCAAAATGCATACTTCGACATCAGTAACAACAGTGCCATTTGACATAATTGCATGAATCCTCCCCATAACCTAAAAAAATCACAAAAAACAACAAGAAAATGTGATTTAACATAGTAAATTTGTCAATGCAGAAGGATCAATAGTTGATAGATAAAAGGGGAATAGATTAAATGACTCACAGTTTCATATTCAAGGCCTTGATTTTCCTGAGGAGAATAATCCTTTGAGCTTATATCTACAAATTTAATTGCCCCAAATGATTTGTCCTTCTCCTTTAGCATATTCACCTACCAAATTAAGAAAAATCAAGATTGGTATTCAAATAACAATAAATTATGCTAAATGGTAGTTGCCACTGTTTTCTTGTTTCTTTATGTTGAGAAATAGTTGAACTGTAACCTTGTGCCGTTCTTTTCTTCCAATCATTTTTAGATAATTAGCTTGTAAATATTTTGTTTCTGAAATTAATGATGCAACATTTGGAATCCAAAATTAAGATATATAGAAAGAGAGACCTCACGCATGCAAAGGGGGCAATCACCGTCATAAAGCATTTTTACTTTCCATGAATTATTGTCCTTTAATTCTGTAGCAATTGGGTCTTGTACGCTTGAGTGAACTTTGCACTTGAAATCTGATTCAAATGTAAATTGCATATCAGATTCAGAGGAGGAAAAATTAACAGTGAAAATAACAAAATGGAAAAAATTGGAGGTTTTCTGTTTTTTTTTTTTGGATAAAGAAATAAAGAATGCATTACTGACAGGAAGGTTCAGAATCTAGAAATTGTGGTATGTATTGGTCAATAAATACTGTTTAATTTATAGCAGCTGATACCTACCAGTACCAGTACCAGTACCAGTACCAGTAGAGGAATTAATACATAATTGTAGACAAGATTTATTGATGAAACATGAATGGAAAAGAAATGAAATTGATACCAAGACGAGAATAGTTGGGAAGGAAGGCCAATTGCAATTGCAAGGGTCGTTGTTGTTTCATAGTAGAAGAAATTGAATGGCGGAGGTGGGCGTACCGTGGAAGTATGCAACCAATTCGCGCCATGGATCCCATCTCTTCTTTTCTCGCTTGCTCCTCTCTTCTCAAATCTCACCGCTGGCGCCTGGCGCTGTGTGCGTAACAGCGTGCATTCAAAAGAAAGAAATATGAGGTGCATGCTCTCCATTTAGTAGAACGGGAGATATCCTTTTCTTGTACGTGGATGCACTGGAGAGCATTAATGGATGGGTGGATGGGACAGAAACACGGAGGCTAGGCCGAGTCCGAATCCCTAAAGTAACTCTATCTTTGAGTTTAAATCCTGACCGTCCATTAGAATCCGGGCCAATCAGGCCCGAAATGAAATGCAACGGGGTCCTTTAAATTCGTGCCAAATACAGATTGGACGGTATGGATCCAAAATCAAAGATTGGGCTACTTACTAGGCTCATCGCTGTACGGTTGTACTTTCATTATTAATATTATGATGATTATTATATTGTGTTTTCCATTTGAGCTTTGCTAATTAAGTACTATTATTATTATTATTATTATTATTATTATTATTATTATTATTATTATCATCATCATCTTTTGATTTCATATATGAAATCTTCAAAAAAAAATTTTATTATTATTATAAATTGATTATTTAGACTTTGTTCAGACTCAAACAGAAAATAATTTGGACCGAGTTTAGGGCCCATATTTAGAGCATTTACATCTTTGGTACTATTAGAGTTTCTAATATGATGTGGTAGTTTCCAATTCAGTTTCAGAAATGTGAAATAGTTTCTTATTTATAAATTATATGCAGTAAAGTTTTTTATAAAGAAATTATTTATAAACTCTATGCTGACCAAATAATTAACTTAGATTATTTATTCTTTTTAATTTGTTGTTGACGTGGCTTAATAAAAACTCTAAAATTAATTTAGAGATATGATAGTTAGAAATTTTAGTGACTTTAATTTGTAGAAAGTGGTTTATAATTATTTAGAAACTTATTTGAATTGTTGGAATGTAAATACTCTTAGCCGCGCAGTCTGATTATTTGAATTATTAAATATCGTTTTGCATGAATTGTGCATTTTAAATTTAAAAAAATATAGGTAGTAATTAATTATTATAACTTTTAGATGGTGCACATGCACCGGCCCCTAGCTTTTTCGTTTGGATTAAGGTAGTTGAATTGGGAATTAACATTAATTCCAGCTCCAGGTGAATGACATGTGTCATATTAATTTAATTGCCGAGGAGCTAGACATAATTAATTAATTAATTAATTGTTGAATTTAGCACTTAGCAGTCAAGTCAAAGTAGAAATTTGCAAGGAAACAACAAACTATATATAAATTAAGTAGATATATATATATGTGTGTGTGTGTGTGGAATTAATAAGTCGATTCATTAATTAACCTGGCCAAGAACAAATTAATTAATTTGACTACTAATTAAAATAATTAAGCTTCTTCAACCAATTAGAATTCCATCTTAATTTATTAATTCCAATCCCATCCTTCTTTTCATATTATTAATATATTATCATATATAGCAACCCCATATGGTAATTATATTAATTACTAGCTAGTATATATATAATATTTATTCATTGATGGAAAAATGGGACATTAATTAATTTAAGAATTCAACAGTATGTGGTGAAAAGAATGTACACACACACATATATTATTGAGAACAATTAAATACAAACATAGAATATATACAAAAAAATCTGCCCAGCTCTCTTTAATTATATATTATATATAGCATTAGTGCATGCTATATATGACCAAAATGCCACAGAAACGGTGATAGAGATAGATATATGATACATTAATTCAAACTTGGAACAGGGGATCGATGCCTGATCCTATAGAATATATATGCAGATATGCATGCTTGCCTTCAGGGAACTGTAATTAATTTGTCAGCGTTAATTCGTAAACTATATACATATATATATACTAGTATCGTGCCCGTGCGATGCAACGGGACATATTATAAGAAAACAAAAACATATTTTAATTAAAAAAAAAGTATTCCAATAAAAAAAAATATTCAAAAATTGAGGAACATGATAAATGAAAAGAATTTATATGATTCTGAATATATATATAATAATAATTTGATGATGTGATGATTTGTATTTTTAAGTACTAATGATTTCAAATAATAACTCAATTTAAATCTAATAACATGCCAAAAAAATTGAGTTGGTATATCTATGATACCTAAGAGCAATTCATGTGCATGCCTGTAATTAAGGTCCAAAAACATCTCCCCCAACTCCCATACATGCCAAAGAGACAACATTACTCATAAAGGAAAAATAAAATCCAGAATACACTGATAAAACAATTATCTTGTATGTTTCAAAAGGAAACATCAGTACAACATAGAAAAATTAGCCTTTATAGCCTTTCGGCGCCAATGCTTTCACAAGAAATTAGAGAAGGACGGTACATATCATATTTCACATTTTTCAAAAGACTGCACCAAAAACAATAGCATAGTTCCAAACATAAGAAAACCAGTAATCTAATGAAGGCATTACTATTACAAATGTAGATGCAACAAATATCCGGTACAAAATTGAAAATAGTTAATTAATATAATGTGTCAATTGTTAGCTTGTGTCTTTGTTGGATGTTGGATGCCTCCAGACCTATTAAGAAATATTTGAAGATTAAAAACAGTCAATTTTGTTCGGTTACCTTAAATTCTCGAAGAATAAGAATGCTAATATAAGAGAATAGTGAAATAAAGAGAAATTTAAATTAAATTTACTGGTAGTTAATTAAATACGTTTTTTTATCCACGTCTGAATTCAATTTTTTGTTATCAGTTAAAAAAAAAGTATAACAAATAAGACAAGGGTAGAGATTTAGATTTTGCATCTGCTGCTATTCATGCCTTCAACTGTATAGCTTAATTATTCAAATTTGATTCTTCCAATCTAAATGTTATTCATTGCCTTCAATATGACATTTTTTTTTGAGAGGGGTGGTGGTGGTATATTTTTGAACTCAACATGACACATGACACATAACACATAAATGCCTGACAGAATACTTGAGGATTAAGGTTAAACACAACATGACATTTGAGGATTACAGTAACAGTGCAAGCTACTTTGTGTTATGACTTTTCAACCCAAACCGCCAAGCACCAATTTGCACCAATTTTTAATATTATATTTTTGTAATTAGTAATTAAATTATCAACTGGTAAGTACCATTTCCTATAAGACCCAAATCACTAAGCACCAATTTAATACTGTTCTTCTTAATTAGTAATTACCTTACCGAACTGGTACGTACTATTTCCTATCAGACCAAAATATGTTTTCGTGTATGCAACCAGCTCCCAACCATTTGCATATCTTTTTTCACATATCAAACAATTAGTTTCTTGCCAAATTGATTTATGGATTCATGTTCATCTCATATTTGCATTCTTTTGTGATTATCCTCACCACAAACAGGGTTTAAATGGGCATGAATTCTATTTTTTTTAGTGCGGATGTGGTAATATACATATTACAGAGCGGCCCGTGCTATGGACTCGATTATTTGAATTTTAAAAATATAGATGATTTAGATGGGATTTTAATAGAGAAACCTAATTGAGATATTCTGCCTGAATTAGAGTTTATGACTGGTAAGTTTTGTACTTGGCCGGTAAGT
This sequence comes from Carex pumila, assembly GCA_033356055.1. Lineage (NCBI taxonomy): Eukaryota > Viridiplantae > Streptophyta > Magnoliopsida > Poales > Cyperaceae > Carex > Carex pumila. Next base: position 18,475 of record JARJHM010000523.1, on the reverse strand, counting down.
ACTAAATTCAAAATCCTAAATCACAATGCATGCTTTCTAAACTAAAAGTTTAAGCAATTACCTTAAGGTAAATATCAATTGCACATTATATCCTGTCATCTAAAGGCCTCGCATATTCAGGCACCAAGGCCACTATGGCCTGAAATTGTGTGCACTTCAAATTCTCGTCTGACACAACTTCGGCAAGATATGCATCTATGAGTCTTCCCATCCCACCATGATTATAGGTGTCAAAACCTCAACTGCTGCTGGTACCGTCTAACCCTCTTGTACAATATCAGGTGAGGCCACAAAATTTGACTGTTACGCAAATATAAAATGGTCCAGTATACGCTGCATACACTGCACATCATAAAATTGAAATAATGGTACAGTACCTTTATTGAAATGATAAACTTTACATCATTCTATAAATTTATTATACTAAACTTTATAATATTGAAAACAAAAACATATTATCCAGAACCAAACCAGTAAAGATAAAAAAATGAAAAAAAATGAAAAAAACAAAAAACAAAAGGCCAATTAAATCAAGATAACTGATCACCGGGTAATAATAACTTTAGAACCTACTGCCATTTAAATTTTCTTTAACTCAGAATTAACAATAGGTTCTAAAGATATTATTGAATCGCAGGTGGATCCAGGTCTGTACAAAAACTACGATCTTCGTTTCATCACATATTGGGTAAGAGCACAACTGCTAAGCAAGAGCTATGAGCCCCTTTTCATCAAATATTACTTGTTGTGTTTGTAGATTCACTAATGAGTAACAGTAAATTAACTTGATAGTCCCTATCCAGATTTAATAAAAGAGTAACAGTAAATTTAATGGAACTTGGGTCATGGCTGGGTATGATTTTCAAATTTAAACATAAATTTCAAAGTTATTCAGTGTAATTTATTTTTGCAGAATTCTAGCATGAAGAATTGCTTCAATGTTAACTGCCCCGGATTTGTAGTAGCAGATGGCATGAACCTTTATCCAGGGCAAGCATTGACTCAGCTATCGACTTATGGCGGGCCTGAGAGATACATTACAATTAGGATTACAAAGGTCTCTTTCTGATGATATGCCAGCAAAAACTTAGATAAATACATGTTTGTTTGAATACAATTAGGTATTTATTGTTAGGTCTCTCGTACCAGAAAACCAGCTTGCTTTGGCAAATTGACAAACACCTAGAGTGCAGCACAAAAATATTCTGCACCACTGCCGGTACAAGAATAAAATGGCAGCAATTCAGCAAAGAACAGATATTTAATGCAAGCAGTACAAATGCAAAAGTTATCTCATTTCAAAGTTATGCAGTTATTTTACAACATAAATTAGAGGAAACTCTACTACCTTTCTCTATCCCTTCTCTTCTCTTCTCTTCTTCGGTAGTTCGACAGTTAGGGTTTTTCAGGGTTACAGATGGTCTTCTCTTCTTTTTCGGCAGTTAGGTCCAGTGGTACCAAGTGGATTTGAGGCGATGAGGCGATCATGGATTTTTTTCTTTGGAAGAAGGGATCGGGGAGGGAGATGAAGCGCGGGTCTGAGGCGATGAGGCGATTAGGGCCTTTTTATTTTTTTTCTTTGATAGAAGGGATCGGGGAGGGAGATGAGGCACGGGAGGCGCGGGTCTGAGGGCGAGGCGAGAGATGGTTAGGGTTTAGTTTTTCTTTGGAAGAAGAAGGGATCGATCGGGGGAAGGGTTCAATTTTTCTCCAGCGAAAAATTAATTTAATCTGCACGATTTTTGATTCAAATCCAACGGTGCAGAGCGAAAATGCGTGTGGTCATACGTGTGGCTATACATGTAGCGGGTCTAATTTGAACTAAATTTAGACTTCTACACATATAAAGGATGTATTTAATCAAAAGAAGATAAATTATTTGATTGGAGGGTTCAAATTTAATCTGAATTTAGATCAATTAATCTCAACCGTTGCAGTTTCAGGACAGTTAATTTAATTTAAGATACATAATATAGAGGATATATAATATATATATATATATATATATGAGGAATTCATTTAATTACAATTACTTCCTTTCTTACACTATATATTTCATCCACCAATTTAAACACCAAAAAAACAAACATAATTAATATATACATGAAATAATTGATTGGTTTACAACCTAGCTAGCTACACACACACACACACACACATATGTATGTATGGGCATTTCATGTCAGTCTCATGCAATTAAGATCTGATCTTTTCAAGTATAATTAATTAATGTCAGACACCTCCCTAATCTTTGTGTGCGCAATATACACCATTGTGCTGACAGTTGCATTCGGTTCATCATCAGGATCGAGCAGCAACGATCGAGTCGCTGATATAACAAACCTCCAGGTCCAGCAAACCTGACAGAAGGATATATATATATATATATATATATATATATATATATATAGTCGATTAATTAATTAAGTTGATATGAATGCTTTTGATAAAGTGGATGAAACCATCAATTTCATTAAATGCCAAAATTAATGTTTAAATACTTTGAAGCTCCAAACAGCTATAACAGTAAGTAAATGATCGAGGATAAATAAAATAACATCGATCAAACTAAAAATGTCAGCCTAGCTAGATGAAGCACCATTCACTACTAAGCATGCATCAGCATAATAAACTCAGGTAATAGTAAGTAAACAAATATATATATATATTCAGAGTTGTATCAAACACACACACACACACATATATATAAGGGTTAAATTTTCTTGTGCCAGCAGTGTGGTTGCCAGCAGTGCGGTTTGGGACATGTTGGTTTCGGGTAGTTTCGGATTAAATTTAGTCGGGTTTCAGTCGCTTAAATCCGTCAATTAATGATTTCGTGACAGGATCGATCTGTTCCAGAAAAATATACAATAGAAGATTTTAAATGATTTGAAGATTAAAAAATAAAAAAATGAAATCATTACGGTTATACCATCGTTATCATGCACTGCCGTTAGGAAAACTTTTTTTTTGAGAAAAAACGTGGATCAAGTCCACATTTGATTTCATTAAGATGGTTATAAAAGTTTTGTAACATATTACATAAGAAATTTAAAAGTAAAATTAAAAAAGTGATTGCTCAAAACAGTTGAGCTCAAGAAAATCTAGAATAGAAAATTTTCAAATAGAAACCAGTAAAAAACAAGAAGATAAATTCAAAGTGTAACATTTAAAAATTGTTTCCAGCCTCCATCTTGAAACCGGTACCAGCTCTGTTGTACCTCCCACTGTGTTCACCTTTTTGATGCTTTATCTCTTTTCTTTTCTTCCCTTAACAGCCCTTGCCTTTCATTTTACTGGTAAAACTTTGCTTGCCAACTAATCTCACCAATCAAATCCTCTGGTTCTTTTTCTAATTTCCCAAAAGACCTTGCACACCTCTCTCTCCAAACTATGAAATGAATGATCAATAGTAATGCTCTTTGTTCAGCGGTCAGCGAGCCAATCTGCTCACTGTCAGTAACATTTAGAATTGGTCTTGCCGGCCAATTTAGTGATGGTTTTGCCAAGGTTAGCCTTCTGTAAACTTCCTTAGTGTACACACAAGTATGAAATAAATGTTGTACCGATTCTGCAGCAGCCTTACACATTGGGCATCTTGTTATTATGATGCATCCTCTCTTTCTCAAATTATCATGCGTTAAAATGCGATTTCTTATTGCCAACCATCCAAAGATGATCATTCTTGGTGGTGCCTTTATCTTCCAAATATGCCAAAGTTCTGATGCCAACATTGGTCCCCCTTTTATTGCCTTGTAAGCAGACTGTACCGAAAATGCCCCTGAACCAGTAGGCTTCCAACTAATGTCATCCGCTTCGGAATAGTTTAGGTGTAATTGTTCTAAATGGTTCCTTAGCTCATGTAGCTCCTGATGCGCTTGTTGAGATAGGTTTGGGAGAAATGAATCAGTCAACTGTTGACTCAACAAGGCTCCTTGTTGAAGTGAAATTTCTGGTGTCTTGGAGAATGAGTACAAAGCCGGTAATTGGTCTTTAAGGATTGCTTTTCCCCAATCGTGGTCCCATAGTGAAATTGTTGTTCCCTTTCCTGGTTCAAATTTGGTATGCACATAAAAGAAGTCTTCCCTATCTCTTTTGAGCTGTAAAAATACTGCTGCCTCTGGTGAAAAGGTTACTCTGCCTGCTGTGACCACTAGTAACGGCCTCCAAAGTTTTTGTTTTGGTTTGAATCACCACCAAAACCATTTTAGTAGCATTGTTTTGTTGAATGCTCTTAAGTCCAATACTCCTAAACCTCCTAATTTTTTCGGCGTGCACACCACTTCCCAGTTTACTAAATTTAACCCTTTCTTTTGATCTGTGACTCCATGCCATAGAAATTTGCACCTAATCTTGTCTATCTTAAGTAATACCCACTTCGGCAACTTGAGAACTGACATGAAGTGTATTGGCAGAGATGATAGGATTGAATTCAGTAGTGTTAGCCTTTCTGCAATTGATAAGAACCTTGCCGCCCAACCCCCCAATCTTTTGCTCAGTCTGTGCAATAAGTCCGCATAAGCTGATTTTGGCAACCTTTTGTCCGACAAAGGTATCCCTAAATATATCACTGGCAGTTCTGTTAGCCTACAATTTAGCACTGTTGCAGTCGCTATTTTGTTTTCTTGAGTAGTGTTCCTGGTTAATAGCTCTGATTTTTCCAAGTTTGTTGCTAATCCTGAGACTTGCTGAAACATTAAAAGTGTCAATTTGATGGCCTGTGCTTGGTTAGGGTCTGGTTTAAAGAATAGTAGTGCATCATCTGCGTACAACAAACATGGCCTCATGCCCGTGAATGGCAATCTAATCGCCCCTAGGTCTGTAAGCTTTTGCAAGTATCTTGTAAAGAAATTCATGGCCATAATGAATAGTGCAGGTGACAACGGATCACCTTGGCGTACCCCCCGTTTGAGCACAATTTTTTTCCCAAGTAAACCATTGATTAACACTTGTGATGATCCCTGGAATACTGCATTCTTGATCCAATCTATCCAATTTTGTTGGAACCCCAGTTTCTCCATTACTCTCAGAACAAAATCCTAGTTGATGGTGTCAAAAGCTTTCTTGATATCGAGCTTCAGTATTGCAAATGGCATGTTATTTTTCCGTGCAATGTGAAGCAAGTGTTGCGCATATATGTAACTCTTGGATATTTGACGATCCTTTTGGAATCCGGTTTGTATATCCATTATCAGCTGTTCCATTTTCGGCTGAAGTCGACCGTTAGGAAAACTTGAAATCATTAATATCATGAAATTAAGTATAAAAAAAAATGAAATCATATTCTTGGCACTGTACTGTTTGTTTACTCTTGTATTTAATTGTAGATTAATAAATACAACCCATGTCCTAAATTTGTCCATAGCAATGCAAGATCATGGTAAATTGCATTAATTAGTATTTAGTAGTCAGTAGATATGATTTATCACTAGATGGAAAAATGGCTGATCATTAGTTTAAGAACTAAACAGTAAATGTGTATGGAAATATTATATATTGAGAATATATTTATACAAATACAGAAGATATATATTGACTGACAATTTCAATTTGGTAATGGCCTAAATATTAATTTTAATTTGACATAATAAGTGGGCTTTAGACTTATCTGACAATTTCAATTTGGGTGTTAATTAGACTTGTCTTATTTAATCTACAAAAATTTATTTTATCGCGAGTTAAAAAATAACTATTGCCTAAATTTAAAAAGAAAAATAAAAAAATTATTACATGCTAAAAGTTAGCGTATTTTTACATGCGATATTCCTCAAAATTTAAATTCTACTCAAACTTAAGTTAGAGTTATTTTACGGTCAACTAAATTATTTATATTCAGGCTAATTGGTTAGAGTATTGTTTAATATATTTATTTTTATAATTCATAGTATGTTATTAAAATTATATTTGGTTATGATGAGTATCTTTGTTTTAATTGTATACATATAAGAATCAGTATTTGATTTAGTGACAAAAGAGCATGTCCTTTAAACCCTCTTATTAAAAAATAATTATGCACATGCATTGAAATGATTCACACGAAACATTATATGTTTGGTATGCTTTGTGATTAGTTGGTTTCTAAAAATATTATGTGATTTATTTATAACATTAAAAAAAATTCAAGTTGTTATCATAGTAATAAGTACAAAATTCAATAATAATTTTGTAAAATATCTTATGTACATGACTTTGTTATAGTTTGAATAGCCATTTTTATTAATACCCTACACAAAAAATGTTAATTTTAAAAATGCCCTTGCCATTTTTTTTTTTTTTCAAAACTGCCCTGATCGTCAGGTCCACGGGAGGCCTAAAAAACCCACCAGACCATTCCCTGCAGAGGCGGGTCACACCACTAGCAGACCATTGTTAGTTTGTAATAATCTAGAAGTCAATAATACGATAATTTATTATAAAGCTTTGTTCGTGAATTGGATGATTAATATCATTTTGTTGCCTTGAGTATTATTGCATTTATGGATCATTTCAAGTTCATGATTGAAATTGTGAAACTCCATAATATATATGATATATACTCTTAATCTTAAAAGGTCATTAACTAAGGTAATTAGCAGGAACACTAATTACTGCTATAAGGTTAGTATGTGAATTAAATGATGATCAAGTTTTACAGACCATAGACAAGGAGTTGTCATTTTAATCACATAGATATATGTTTCAGGAACATGATAATTGACAGACCCCGAATAAAACATTAAATAGAATTGTGTTCGTGTCATTAATGTTTTCATTCAGTGTCAGGTTCTACAATATGAGATATTTATCGTTCCTACTGAGAAATATGTATGTATGATTGTTATCTAACGCTGTCCGTAAAAAGCAGTCATAACGGTAGCTTTTCCATATGTATAGCTTAGCTGAGGAAGTGATAGTTTACCAAGAATACTATTTGTCCCTCGTATTTTATACGAGCTATAGTATCACTAGGCCCCTTGATAGAGTAAGATTATCTGCTAGCAGTATAATTACAAGAGTAATTATATTTGATAATCTGCTCAAGATCAAGAAAAGATTCAGTTAGCAAGGATGACACACATCTACCTTGAAACTAATCTGATAGCTATGAGACAGAAGAACAGACACAAGTAAATTGTTTACTGGATCGTGATATTGTACAGTACAGCATCATCTGTGTAATTGGATGGTCACGATGTGTTGCCAGATGCCGCTCATGATTATAGAAGTTAAAACAGTTTTAACTTTATTTACCAACATAACACAGATCCTATTGGGTCACACCATATAGGAGTTAATCAGATAATCTTATTGTGATTGATTATAAATTGGTTATGATCAATAATAAGATGGTTATAATTAATTATATATGTTATAATTAAATTATAAATGTTATGTAAAAATAACAAGCAAAAACATTGATTAATTTATAAACGTGTGTGACACATTGTATAAAAATTAACCGGTTAATTTATAAATGTGCAGGACACGTTGTATAAATTACCGAAACAACAAACCACAAGAAAAATATATATATAATTGTTCAGAATAATTATATGAATATTATTTGTGTTCGGACCGAGGGCATTCGGGTCTTTTCAGATTCGTCCTTATTCGCATGACATGTCATCGATCATATCCAGATGACATGTCATCAATCCTATTCACAAGGGCAAAATGGTCATTTCACACATATGCCACCTTGCATGATGTAGAAGCATGGAGAAGAATGTGGAAGGGTGTGGAAGGGGTATTTTGGTCATTTCACATATAAAAGGATGAGGTGTCAATGGCATACCTTGTAAATAGGCCGAATTTGGAGGGCATTTTGGTCTTTTGCAACTGACCCTAAACACTATAAATAAGGGTGGAGGGGTAGAGAGAAATTCACTAATTCATACATATCGTTTCGTGCAGAATCGAATCGGTATTTTCTCTCTTTCTCGGTTTCTCTCCCAAATAGTGTTTCAGTTGAGAAAAGAAAGTTATACGTAGTTGACGTATAATCTTGCGGGTTGTTGTGGAGTATATTTACGGGACTGATGAATAGTGTTTTACCGAATTTTGCGATATGTCAGTTTTGCTCATTTGATGAAACTGAGTAACCGAAAATTTGTGTTTACGGGTTTTCATCTTTTCCCCATGAATAGTGTTTTCGTAGAATTCCGCAGTTTACGGTATTTCTGGCAGAAGAAATTAACCGCTCTCTGATTAGTCCTGGTGGATAACCGATAGAGGCATCAGACATCGGATGCTCCGAGACGAGTCGATTCCTTCCGTGATGTAGCTCTACACGCTCGGTCTGCATTCCAACTGTGATTTGGAAACAAGGTATAAATATGTTATATTAATCTATTTAATTGGTAAGTAGATTAAAGTTTTAGAAATCAATCATGGAGTAGATCTGTAAAATGATTAAATTGGGTTTTGATGCCAAAGGAATACTGAAGGTGGACCGCCTTGGAAAGTTTCCTGACATACCCCGTTTAATCCTGAGCTTAAGTTGGCCGTAGAAATTTTTGTTTTATGGTCATTCTGCACCTTAAGTCTAAATGAGTTTTGGTTACCACGAAACCCCAAAAGTGGTATCCGAAACCCAACAACCACCTCCCCCATAGGCGGTCCTCTTTTTTTTTTTAGAGATCTTAGTATTTTGATTTAAATAATTTTGTGAAGAAAAAGTTTTCTTGTTTAGAGTGTATACCAAAAAATAAGACATTTGATATATTTATGAAGTTATGTCGTAACTCTTTATAACTTTGATTTTATTTGTCAGTTGGATATCACAGGTCTAAATATAACACTAATTAAGGACTTGACCTTTATTCAAAAAAATTCAAGCTCTGACAGACAGCTTGTTGATCTTCTTATCTTTATTTATGGTACTAAAACGCTAGTTTAGAGCTACTAAAATATGTTCATAATATAAATAATATATCAAGATACTAATATTTTTGATATAAGAGGAGGGATCAAGTTACAACAACCATTTTTTATATTTTCAAAGTCCAAATCGTCAATCCCAACCGTTAGATACTTAGATATGATCTCTACAATAAAATGTGCTTGGAGACTAAATTGTCCATTTTTTTTGGAATGTTTTTACTATTTATTAAGATGGGTACAAACTAGTCAAATTCAGACCATTGAATTTTGTACCTATCTTAATAAATAGTAAAAAAATTCAAAAAAATTTAAAATTTGGCCTTTAAGCAGATTTTATTATAGAGATCACATCTAACAGGTTGGATCGACGATTTGGACTTTAAAAATTTAGAAAATTATTGTTGTAACTTGATCCCTTCTCTTCTCTTGATATAATAGGGGTTGGTTGAGAGACACAAATGAATCACACACGGTTTCTACTAAAAAAATAAGGTTTGAAAACTTAGAAAAACATACACAATTCATGTACCGTTAAAAGAAAGGGGGTTCTCCGGAAACATCGTGTTCACGACCGACGCACCTCTGACAAGATAATCAATGAATCTTAATTGATCGGTTTTGGGTTTTGGGTTTTAGGTTCTTGGTTTTTTTTTTGTGTTGAGGAAATCCATGAATATATCTTGATCGATTCTAGCTATATTGGTTTCTTGCTGAGTAGTTAGGATATATTTCAATAGTTAGGTTGTGTTTTTTTGGGTTTAAATGACTCAAATTAAAGGTGATCGGTCAAAATTGCAAGGGAGGGTCACATGCACGTTTTATACAAAACCTGGTATTTTGTATACATAACCACCTTCAATATATATTATATAAATTAATTAATAGGCACCTGATCCCCATTTTTCTTCGAAAAAAACTCAATGATCGAACTTTGACTGAAATTTATGTTTTTGAGCTAGGTTGAATTGAATTTTTAATTATAATATTATATATCGGTTAAACAGAACAAACTGAATTTAATTCGATTTGTTTGATTCGGATCTTATTTATTTTGATTTAATTTGATTTAATTTTTAGAAACTGAATAAAATTAACTCTAGTTTGTGTATTTTAATTTAGTGTGTACCGAACCGATCAAATTGATAAACACGTACGTATATACCCCTATACTTCCATGCATTCCGCTGTAGCTAGTTTGTATTATATTTATTTCACCTAATTTCTTTCTTGTTAATGAATTATCGTAAATTAAACACGTAGTGATGACTAACTAGTTATACATAAGTATTTTTTTTTTTTTAAAAAGAGACTGAAAGCTCATTATATAATTTATTGCTGAAACAGATAATTACATAAATAAGTAATTTATACGCGCATATATATATATAGTAATACACGAACGTTATAAACTATGAGGAATTAAAGAAAGCAATTAAAGCACCTGGATATATATACATTGAAAGAACATACGTACAATGGTACGTACCAATATTTTCTGGAATATATGTGAATATAAAATATTCGTAATTAAACATGATCTCATTGACATACATTTCACACAAGCAAAAGCAAAAGCAAAAGCAAAAGCCTTATTAATTAATTCAAATTCTTCAGTCTCCCTAATATATATATATATATAGCATCAATTAATTAATTAATTAATTAATATTTTTGATTAAAAATAAAAATAAAAGTAAAAATAAAAATAAAAAAAACAATAAAGGTATAACGTTTGATCATCTGATGAGGGAGAAGTATATGACGTGCTCCGTCCAAATAAATGAAGCACAGTGCAGTTGTCGCTATTACGAAAACAAAAATTACAACGGGAATAAGGCAGAGGTAGTACCATAAAGATAAAGAGATGTTTTTGTTGAGCAAATAGAAAAAGCAAATGGTGATCATGAATACGAATGTGATAGAGAAGCAAGGTATGTAGATATTATCATTATCTTCAATGGGATGGTTACCAGCAGCTCGATGAGTTGCCTGAGCCTGAGCCTGAGCCTGACATAACAACCAAACAGATAACAATCCCAAAGCTTGAGGTATCCACATGAACATGAATTGATTGTCATGATATATCATCACCGGACAAAAAATAATGAAGAAAAAAGAGACGAGTGATATTAAATAAGCTAATGAAGTTTCATGAGTTCCAGCTGCAGCTGCTAATTCATCCGCATCCTCTCTAATTTCATTACTTATTCCCTTCGTGTTAGCTTCAACATCAACATCAACATCAACATCCATCTTAATTAATTGTTAAATTAATAATTAATTAATATGATCGAGTTGAAGATCAAGGCATATATATATATATATGCATGCATTTCAAACACTCCTATTTAAATATATATAATTATGTTTTAACTATGTTTAGCAATCTAATTTTACTCAGTTTTTAAATTACAATCTAGCTAGCTTAATTTACCCTGCATATAAATGTATTTTTTATCTATTTTTCCGATTAAATATGTATATATATAGTCATTCTTTTAATTGGAAGACGATCGACGTGTTTTCTGATGAAGTTATATAATTCCGCCTTTTGAGTACGTAATTTTAATTTAGTACTTGAGAACATATATAAATCTCTCTCTCTCTCTCTCTCTCTCTCTCTCTATATATATATATACACACACACACACTTCTTGTTATCTCATACTTGGCCGGCCTCTGTTATTTATTTACCAAATTAGCACGTAAGCCCCTTGTTATTTATTTATTTATCATATAACACTTACATAAAATAGTTTCAATTATTTCATATTTGTGCTTTGTTGCAAATTTCAAATTAGAACAGATCTGATTTTAAAATATTATTCAATTTTTTTCCAAATATAATTAGTATATATATATTTGTATCCGTATTAGTAATATCAACGTCATTATTACATTTATAGTAGATGTGCTATTTGGATCAGATATAGTACAGGTGCTATTATATTTAGACCCATACTTTAAAAATATTCGGATCTAAATTTTAATCCATATACTTATTTTTTTTAATACATGTTTTTAATTAGGCTTTGGAATTGTTATAAATTGGACTTGGGTTGTGTGGATTTCTATATTTGAGTAAAGTTGGAGTTCGTTTAAGTTAATTCGGGTTTGAAACGAGAAAGACATGAGTCAAAATGACTTATTTGTAAAGATTTTTGGATTCAAGGGCTTATTTATAATTTTTAGAGGGACTAGATTTGTTTCTTTCAGGTTTTGTAGGTTTAAGATAAAATTATACGGGACTTATTCAGTTATTTGCAAGGGCTTTTAATAGCCACTGGCCAGGGGTACTTTTATATTTTTTTAAGGATGGCAATGGGATTTAGTTTTGTCAAGAGGGAGGGCTTATTTGTAAAATGGGTATTTTATTTATTTGGGCCTGTAAAGGTCCGTGCTTGGGCCGCTTGGATCATATCTAGAAATTGGGCTCGTGCACAACGGAGTCTCATTTCCTTTTGGGTTGCTGACAAGTGGACCATATCTCGTCAGTGACAGTTATTGATTTGAATTTTATGAAGAGTTCGTTCATCATCTTCAGGATTCGTGGGAATTAATTGTATTGGCTTGGTATGAAGAATGCGCATCCTCTGAGATATCTCACATTTTGCGTGACCTTTTGGAAATTCCCGTACATTCTGCGCGAATCTCAAAGTTCAAATAATACTGGCCCCTACGTCACCCCCGAACAGGCACCGAACACGTCGGTAACGCAAAAAATGAGATATCTCAGAGGATAAACACTCTGGTATGAATGCCTTTCAACTGTTCCTTGACCAAGGGACCCACTAGCTAACGTCAATGCACCTGATAGTAAAAATAACTTGCGATAAACATTTCTATTTAAAAAACAAAACAAAAAAAATATTTGTAAAATTTATAAAAATGTAGAGGGGGATTCCAATACCTCATATTTTATATCTTTGTTTTTAAAGTTCAAATTGTCGATCCGAACCGTTCAACATAATATTTATACTAAAATATGCATGGAGATGAAATTTTATATTTTTGGAAATTTTTTTACTATTTTTTAATATAGATATAAAATCACTGTATCTGGACCGTTCAAAAAACAGAGATTAAACAATTAATACAAATTAAACAATTAAATATCTCATTTATTTACTTATGATATAATAAATGTTTTACTTAAGACGCCAAGCATAATTATGTATTTATAATTTATAAGATTTTGGCTGGCTCTACAGTTCGTCAGATCTGACGTAGGTTTAGAAATTTAAATTTGATTTAAAAAAAGTTTAATTGAACAACTTTTCAGATTCTTAATAGTTTCAGCCAAAAAAAAAAAAAACGAAACTTTCTAAATTTGAAAATTTTAATACGCGGTTAGTTTCCACTTTTTATAATACCCGTTTTCCAAGTAATTGATAGAAGTCGGATGAATTTTTTTTAGAAAAAACCAGTAAATTAACGGATATTAGTTCAATTAAAGTTTACCGATATGAATAATTATTTGTATCCGAATTCATATCCACTTTTAAAATCGGAACTGTATCCGCATCCGTATCTGTACGGATCCAGATCCACAAATAATATCCGATCTGCTTGCACCCTATTTTAGGAAATTCCTAGCTGCATTAACTCAAAAGGGAATTTTTTGGGTTAATCAATCTCAACTATTCAATTTATTTAAAAAGTGCAGATCAGATATGTACTAATAATGAAAGATTCCTTATATACATTATAAGTAGGTAGTAAATTAACTCCGTTTAAAATCAAACGATCGAGATTGATTAACTCAAAAGATACTCTTTTGAGTTAATGAAGAGGATATATACGCATTCTATCTCAGGTTCGTTCTAGTGAGCATGCATTTAACAGGTAACAACTAACGAGTAACAACTAGCGACTGTCGTACGTGCACAGATATAACCAAAGTCGTTAAATTTCTGTTAACTGAGCTTGTGAAGGAAACACGCGCGTACAACCATCAAGTGGGCCCCACTCCCAGGTAACCTTTTCTTCATTCTTCTTCTTGGCTCAATATAGATGGACGTGTTCCATGAGAAGATCTTGCGCCGTATTAAGAAATGTATAACGTTAGTTTTTTTTTTTTTGTTAATAATGGAGAAAAAATTGGTCTAAAATATGTGATTTGAACAGTTTTTGAAATCTTGTATTTGAAATTTAATATTTCTTTTGAATATAAATAAAAGTTTCGGAAATTTTTGGTCTAGTATGTACGTTCTGTTCTGTTCTGTTAGTAGGCGAGTGGGGAGTCAAAATTTCAAATGCAGTGTCTCTCGGGAATAAATCTGCTGTTATTACAAAAAGATAACAGGAATTTTATTACGATCGCAGCCGTTGACTTTCATCAAGATTCGAGAACTAAAATCTCTTTTCCTTGGGATTCGCTGGTGAAATTTTTTGAACGGTTACGATAGAAATAACATGGTTCTATGATCCTTTGAAATAGCAGCAGATTTATATGCCACTCTTTCCCGCTCTCTCTTTCGCTCGAATCATTCCTCACTTCCCTATATAAAAACTTCCCGATCTCCTTCCCGTTCTCTTTCTCTCTGTTCTCTTCTCTTATCTTGTTATTTCTCTCTCCCTCTATCTTTCTCATCAGATCCTTCATGGATTATCTATGATAAGGTGAGCAGAACTTTCGTTAGTCTGATAGTTTCACAACTTGAGCATCAGATCCTTCATGGATTATCTATGATAAGGTGAGCATAACTTTTGTTAGTCTGATAGTTTCACAACTTGATCAGGCTGTGCTCTGCTCATCCTTCAAATCGTTTTCTTATTCAAATGATAATTTTTAAGATTAATTCATTGTTTCTGTTGATCGATTTAATGAAGTGAATAGTATGATCCATTTTTATGCTCTGATTTGTAAGGAAAGTCCTGTTTTTCACAATAGATTTTAGAATCAATCTCAGTAAGGTTATCCCCTCTTCTTCTGAACTGGAGGTTATCTTCTCTTTCTCTCTGTTCTCTTCTCTTATCTTGTTGTTTCTCTCTCCCTCTATCTTTCTCATCAGATCCTTCATGGATTATCTATGATAAGGTGAGCATAACTTTCATTAGTCTGATAGTTTCACAACTTGAGCATCAGATCCTTCATGGATTATCTATGATAGTTTCACAACTTGATCAGGCTGTGCTCTGCTCATCCTTCAATTCGTTTTCTTATTCAAATGATAATTTTTAAGTTTAATTCTGTGTTTCTGTTGATTGATTTAATGAAGTGAATAGTATGATCCATTTTTATGCTCTGATTTGTAAGAAAAGTCCTGTTTTTCACAATAGATTTTAGAATCAATCTCAGTAAGGTTATCCCCTCTTCTTCTGAACTGGAGGTTATCTTCAAACTGAGTTTGAATTTCATTTATCTTGATACATGATATACTCTCTAAGGAATTTTTGAGTTTCTTAATTTTCAGGAGAACACAGAAAAAAGCTAAAGCAAACTCGACAATGCAGATCAACAATTTGATCAGCTCAGTCAATGGTGATCCCTTCAGATCCACTACAAAAGATGCTAAATCAGAGCATCTCCCTTCTAACAGTGGGGATCTGTTCTACTTCTCCCCTTCCTATCTCTCGCTCTCTCCATCTCCACTCTCTACAAATGGTGGTGATGATCCTGCTGCCACAAAAATTGATCTCTACCTTGATCGGGTGACTTACCAGTATCATAACGGTGAGATGACTGACAGTGACCTGATGAGCCATCTGGCCATGCAGCTGAGAGCAGAGATCTGCCTGGTCAACTGGAAGAGCCGCCTGAACCCAAAGCACAAGGATGGAGACAATACCATTGATGACATGGCAATCAGCATGGAGCTGTCTGCTGATATGGACGATCTCATGTCTTTCGAGCCGTGTCAGATTGCTCCAGATGTTAAAAACGATTCTTTAAGGTTAAATTTCCATCTCATACATATGTTATGCTATTGGGGAAGTGCATTAAGGTCTGACGGCATGTAAACAATTTCATTTTAGCACAACGAATTGACAGACTTTTTAGCAAAAAGGGTAGAATCGAAGGTTGAGAAAGGGCTTCAACTTGTAAATGCATTAGGTTTTAATTTATTCCAATTAGATAAGCATTTAGGCTTATACGGTTATACCCTTATGTACACTATACCGATCAGATACAAGCGTTGTCTCTCATACATCCAAGAGGTGACAGAACAAGAAGGGAGTGACCTGACGAGCCGTCTGGCCATGCAACTGATACCAGAGAACAGCCCGACAAGAAATGAGTTGGACGCTGAATTACTTGAGATGTGGAGCATGGACAAGGAGGCAGCAGAGGCAGTTGCCACAGAAATTCGCCTCCGCCTTGCTCTCAAATTTTTGATGGACACTGACAGGTATGCAATAAAGTACAGTTTATTCTAAATTATAATCTAGCTAGATGAAATAGTTTTCCCTCATAATAATGATATATAGGATTAACTTCATAGGAAGGTGATAATATTAGCTGTTACATTAGCTCCTTGTTATCAGAAATTTTCATAAATCAAGGGGGGATTTAACCAGAGTTTTAAAAGAACAAAGCAATTAGGGGTTTCAACTTGTAAAATGCTTGTATTAATTCCAATTAGATAAAAATTGAGACTTATACCCTTGTGTACAATACAAATCAGAAATGAGAGTTGCCTCTCATACCTCCAAGAGGCGACAGAACAAGAAGTGAGTAGTGATCTGACGACCCATCTGGCCATGCAACTAAGACCAGAAAGCAGCCTGACAAGCGTGCTTCCGTTGAATGAGAACCAGATGTTGCACCATGCGGCTGAGAGGCAGGCCGTGCCGGCACCTAAAAGACTAGCAAGCCAACTCAATGATGGTATCAGCTCCGTCAAACCCGTGAGTACAACCATTGTAAACTTGTATGCTTAGTTTCCTTTGTGTTAAAATATACTCAAACTTAATTTATGTAAATTAAAAAATGATTGGCGATTCACAACTGATATTGATATTAGTAGGTATTAGTTTATGTAAATGCTGTTGTATTTTGTATAGGTAGTAGTTTTATATGAAAGTGTTTTATATAAGTTGTGTGTAGCTAGATTGTGTAAGATTACTGACATAAGAGTTAATTAATTAGTAGAGTAGGAATTAATAAGTAGAGTCACTAGGTTGTGTAAGATTAATGACATAAGAGTTAATTAGTTAGAGTAAGAATTAATGAGTGGATTCACTAGATTGTAAGACTTTGATATTGTAATTAGGGGTGTTCATCGGTTTGGTTGAAAACTGAACCGAATTAGGCAAACCAAAGTATAATTCGGTTTTAAATATAGAACCGAACCAAACTAAAGTTTTATTCTGGTTTGTTTGGTTCAAACCGAAATATATTAATTTTTTTGTTTAAAGCAATTGATTTATAATAAATCGGAATATTAAGAAATAAACCGAAGTATTTAAATCAATTGATTAAGAAATAAACCGGGGTGGTCCGGACCAAATTCATAATATATAAAAGTTCGGTTATTTCGGTTTTGAAAATTTTGAAACCAAACTAAACCAAAGTTATAATTTAGTTCTAAAAAATGAACCGAACCGAACCATTAAACCGAAAAAACCAAACCCTTGATCCAAACTAACTCGGTTCGGTTCAAAATCGATTAAACTGGACCCAATGAACACCCCTAATTGTAATAATATAAATCAAAGCATTTATTGAAGTAAGATTAAATAAAAGATATTGAAAGTGATTTAATTATACGTTAATTGAATTGTTAAGTATAGAAGTTGTGATAACAAATGTGTCGTAAGAATATTAATTTAAGATGATATTGAAAAATAAATCATATTGATTAATGTAATATGCAGTGTGATAAGATAGTTCAAGTGAGAGTTAAGAAATGATTATGAAGAGAGTGAATGTAAGATTAATTTTGTACATGTCTAGTATATGATTTATGAGGAGGAATCAAGTTACAATAATTTTTGAGTTATAACAAATTACAACAACTGTTTTTTACATTTTTAAAGTTCAAATCATCGATCCAAATCGTTAGATCTGATCTCTACAATAAATATGCTTAGAGACCAAATTTTACATTTTTTGAAATTTTTTTACTATTTATTAAGATAAGTACAAAAACTAGTCAAATTCAGACCATTGAATTTTGTATCCATCTTAATAAATAGTAAAAAAATTCCAAAAAATATAAAATATGATATGGAAGTACATTTTATTGTGGAGATCACATTTAACGGTTTGGATCGACGATTTGAACTTTGAAAATGTAGAAAATAGTTATTGTAATTTGTTGTAAGTCAAAAATTGTTGTAACATGATCCCTCCTCATGATTTATATATAAATTTATTGAAATGAAATATAAATTACTTTATTATTTAAATTCTTAAGCTCTGTTTAACTATAATATATAACAGTAATAGTATATCAACAACAATTAAGACGTAATAAATTGATTAAATTTTGAATAAGCAAAATGGTGAGGATCCAAAAAGTTCATTAACTTAAATTAGTGGATCCTCAGTGCTATTTGGCTTGTGATTCAAATATTAGGAAAATATAAAATATATTAATATTAGATTTAAGATGTTTGTAACAAGCTAAAGTTATGGCTTGTTAAGATTTATCCGGAGTTTTTAAGA